>WYDI02026475.1:0-65659 GCA_009867235.2 Psittacus erithacus | reverse complement strand
GGGTGGTGAGGCACTGGAATGGGTTGGCCAAGGAAGTTGTGAATGCTCCATCCCTGGCGGTGTTCAAGGCCAGGCTGAATAGAGCCTTGGGGGACATGGTTTAGTGTGAGGTGTCTCTGCCCATGGCAGGGGGTTGGAACCGGATGATCTTAAGGTCCTTTCCAACCCTGACTATTCTATGATTTTATGAAAGGGAAAAAATCAGAAACAACATACCAGATCCTGGCACTTACTTACAAAAAATGCAGCAGACAACAGTTCCTTCCAGCACACTTCCAAATTATTCACACCCAACACAATCTTCGGAACACACTGCGCCAGAACAGTCAAGGGAATGGCTTATCCCATGACCCAGACCAAAAAAACAACTCCAAAATAGAGGCACTAACAAAAAGCATTGCTTTTAAAACCCAGCAAAAGAAGTTATTTAAAACCAAAAAGCATCTGGAGGACCCCAGTTGGGAAGGAAACGCGGTCCAACCAGGCTGGGTGGGATGCTGCATCCCACAGGATAGCCCCGGGAACACAAAATTCCCCTCTGCAGGAGCCCCACTCCCCCAGCACTGCCCAGGAAAACTCCCCACATGGGAATTCATGAAGACACATCCATGCTGCATCCATATATTCCACCTATCAGATCTGGCACGACCAGTGTGCAGGCAGGCCCTAGCAGGCAGGGGAGTGGGGCTGATGGGGTGGGGGGGCACACGAGGCCACCAGACCCCTCTGCCACCCATCCGCCTTGGCTGCGCACTGGCTCCATCCGCCGGTACCAGCCGCGTGTGCTGTGTGAGGTCTGGAAACACAAAGGTATTTAACGAAAAGATGGAAAAACGTTAAGGAAAGCAGGATGAAAAGCACACGGGAATGTGGGCCAGAAGTCGGGTGTGATGGGGGGTGGTGGTGTCCCAACTGGATGAAATAGAACCAAAACACGGGGTTTTAAAGCCCCTTTTGTCTGCTTTCTGCACCTTGCGCCGCAGGCACGCTTTGGGGTGACACACCGCACCTCTGACAACCTCGAAGGCTCAGACCGGCTGTTTCGTTGTTTGCCCCAGCAAAAGCCGAGGTCCCTCGTTAGGCTTCAGCCCCGACCCCGCGCGCAGAGCATCCACCAGCAAACGGGACCCAGCGCCTCCCGCACCGGGCGCTCGCAACCGCTTCAACCGCTCACACTCACTCCCTGCAGCCGCCACCGGGCGCTCGCAACCGGCCCCCGCTCACGCTCCCCGCGCATCCTCACAGCGCGCACACCGCGCTCCCCGCGCATCCTCACAGCGCGCACACCGCGCTCCCTGTGCATCCCCACAGCGCTCCCCGCGCACCCTCACAGCGCGCACACCGCTCTCCCCGCGCATCCTCGCAGCGCGCACACCGCGCTCCCCGCGCACCCTCGCACCGCGCATACCGCGCTCCCGGCGCATCCTCGCAGCGCGCACACCGCGCTCCCCGCGCACCCTCGCAGCGCGCACACCGCGCTCCCCGCGCACCCTCGCAGCGCGCACACCGCGCTTCCTGCGCAGCCCCGCGGCCGCCTCACCGCCCATGCGCACCTCCCATCCCGGCCTCCGCGACACCAGGGGGCGCTGCGAGGCGGAAGCGCGCCGCCCATTTCCGTCCGTCGGGGCTGAGTCACTGAGCAGCGCCGCCGCTGCTGCTCCCGGAGGCTGCCCGTGCCCTGACCGCCCCGATCCCGGCCCGGCCCGTCGCGTCGCTCGCCGCAGCCATGCCGCTGGAGAACCTGGAGGAGGAAGGGCTGCCCAAGAACCCGGATCTCCGCATCGCTCAGCTCCGCTTCCTCCTCAGCCTCCGGCCCCGCTCGCCCGACCCCGCCGCGCGCGACGAGCTGATGGCGGCCGTGCGGCTCCACAGTGAGTGCGGGCCGGGGTGAGGGGAGCTCGGGGAGCCCCGTTAACCTCCTGTCTGCCCCCTCCATCCGCTGTGTGTCTGTCTGTGGGGCAGGAGCCGGTCTGAGTGCCCGGGGTAGGCGGGGGGGGTGCCCTGGCCCCGTCTGTGACCGCTGTTGTATCGTGCAGGGGGGGTAAAAGGCATGGGTTGAGTACTGTGCGGCACTGATCTCAGAGCAGAGTGCTTAAAAGGGGCCTGTGAGAAGGATAGGGAAAGACCAAGCAGGGCCTGTTGTGATAGGACACGGGGTGATGGGTTTAAACTAAAAGAGGGGAGATCAGGGTTGGATGTGAGGAAGGAATTCTTTACAATGCGGGTGGTAAAACACTGGCACAGGTTGCCCAAGGAGGTGGTGGATGCACCATGCGTGATCCAAGGCCAGGCTGGATGTGGTTCTGAGCAACCTGATCTAGTTGAAGGTGGCCCTGCACATTGCAGGGGGTTGGACTGGATGAGCTTTGAAGGTCCCTTCCAACCCCAACTATTCTATGATGTTATGAAGTGTGAACGGGAGCAGTGATAGAAAAGGGTCAGCGAAAAGAAGTGTGACAGTGCAGAAACACTGGCTGTTCCGCATCGGGATTTAATAGGTACCTGAGCATAAAGGAGTTAGCTGGCATTGAGGATCAGTCCTAATGTCCTCCAATGCTCTGCTCTAGAAACACGCTTGTTGCAGCAACCAGCTGTAGAAGCCTTCCTGCTTTTCTTGCAGACATGGCTCCGTATTATGAAGCACTCTGCAAGTCTCTGGAGTGGCAGATGGACACGGAGCTGCTGAACAAAATGAAGAAAGCCAATGAGGAAGAGTTGAAACGTCTGGACAACGAATTAGAAGATGCAGAAAAGATCTTGGGGGAGAGCGAGATCCGAGATGCAATGATGGCCAAAGCCGAGTACCTGTGTAGGATTGGGGACAAGGTTGGTGCATGCAGAGGCTTTATGGACTCATATGAAAACCACTGCATTGTAATTCTTTTAGCTAGGCACGTTGAGCACTGAGTGACTTATAGTGCGTTTCCTCTAGGGCACAACTCAAACATGGTAGGAACAGTGGGAATAGGGGAAGGTGTTACTGAAATTCAGGGGAAAAAACTAAGTAGCCCTTGTGAAAAAACCATTTTCCATTTGCAGATGTTATTTTTTCCTTGTGGTCTTATAGACTTTTCTAAGGTGTTTACACAGTAAAACTTGAAGTCAAGGTAAGAGTAGGTTTTCATAGAGATTTAAAAGTTATATTAGAATCACCTCCTTTAACCTGACTTAAACGGATTCTTTAAGCCTATTCAGTATTAGTTCTGTGGGTAACTAACAACATCAGGACTATCAGCAGAAGACAACACAGGAACTTACAACAGACATTTTGTGAATATTCTAGGTGCTTTTAACATTCTTACACTAGAAAACGCTGTCTTGTTAGGAGGGAGCTCTCACTGCCTTCCGCAAGACCTATGACAAAACTGTGGCACTGGGGCATCGTCTGGATATCGTGTTCTATCTCCTAAGGATTGGCTTGTTTTACATGGATAATGACCTCATCACACGGAACATTGAGAAGGCAAAAAGGTATCACTTCAGTTGTTTGAGTGCACTTAGAGATGAAGTGGAACAAAAGCAATGGAAGATAAGCACCTTGCTGTCAGTAAGGGACTAAAGCTGGTTGTGAGACAATCACAGGAGGTGGGTGGGTGATACCTTGTAGCAGAACACTTCCTATACCTGGATTTTTTTTTATGCGAGGGAAGAGAAAAGAAAGATTAATGTTTTGTGTCATCTGTTTTCTAGCAACTGATTTGATTTGAATTTGTAGCTCACCTCCTGCTCCCACTTCTCTGTTCTTAGAAGACAGTTTTGGGTGTGAGCAGCTTGTACAATTGCCAGCTGAATGCAGCTGCTGCCAGTGCCCCCTGCCTGGCTCTGTGAAGTGCCAGCTTTGCCTCTGGAAGCAGGAGCCTAGTGTCAACACGGTGCAGTTGTTCCTCCTGCATTTCCACTGCTAGCTTCTGTGTCCCTGTGTTTCCAGGTTTGGAATTTCAGCAGTTCCTGTAGCAAGCTGCTGTTGCCAGTCTCTGCTGGTGCTGTGAGACACGAAGGCAGAGGGAACAGGCGGTCTTCCCAGTTACCATGTTTCTTGGGCCATGGCTTTTTGTGTTGTCTTCTCACAGCAACAAGAATTTGTCTCTGCCTGTGCCCCTGCTCACAGCCACATCAGTTTTGTGTTAATGTGGTTCTTAAAACAGTATTAACTTTCAAATGTTTTCTGTGCTGCTAGTTGGACAGCTGTGATTTGAGCAGCAAAGGCAGGGGAAATGCATTGCCACAGCCAAGGCTGACAGCAGTATTTACCTGCACATCTCAAAAGACTGTTGTCACAACTTAGGGGGCTGTAAACTTTTCTTTTCAGTTGAAGCTTACACTGTGCAAAAGCGTCTGTCCTGTCCTAAGGAAGCCACTTCCTTACCCCTCCCACAAAGCCTCCTTGACTCTGTCAGCAAGCTGTAAGAGAAAACAAGTTATTCCTTCTCTAATCACGATAGCAGTTGGTTTATTGTACTTTACCTAATGCATTTACATAAGTAAGTATTGCTTTTTATTCTATTTTCAGTCTAATAGAAGAAGGAGGAGACTGGGACAGGAGAAACCGTCTCAAAGTGTACCAGGGCCTTTACTGTGTAGCTATTCGAGATTTCAAACAAGCAGCCGAGCTCTTCCTTGACACAGTTTCAACATTTACATCCTATGAACTGATGGATTACAAAACATTTGTGACATACACTGTCTATGTCAGCATGATTGCATTAGACAGGCCCGACCTCAGGGAGAAGGTGAGGAAAGCAGGTGACAACACAGTTTATCTGTTTACCTCCGGGCTGAAAGTGATGGTATTTAAACATGTTTGTTTGCTTTCAGGTTATTAAAGGAGCAGAAATTCTGGAAGCATTACACAGTTTGCCAGCTGTACGGCAGTATCTCTTTTCTCTCTATGAATGCCGCTATTCAGCCTTTTTCCAGTCATTAGGTAAGGCTCTGTTTTGACCTACAACACTAGTTCAGGTGCTTCAGATTCAGACACAACTTTCAGTTGTGTATCTACAGTCTAGAACTAGAACTACTTTATGCAGGAAAGAAAATAGATTATTTTACAGTGACCTAAAATCTGCTGCTGTTTGATTTCTCAGACAAGCAAAGAAGAATTTCATGGGCAGTGAGCCTTCTGAAAGGTCACATCTGATTAGGTGTAAAAGCATTTTGAAAATGGCTGTGCAACACTGACCTGAAGAGCAGGATCAGATGGGAAAGCTTTGAATGTTTTTGTCTTTGAAAGAAGTTCTAGGACTTGTAGACTAAAGCCCCTGAAATCTCAACCTGTAAAAGAAATTACATAGAAGAAGGTTTTCATGGATCTTACCTTTGGCTTTTGGCTCTGGTTTGTATGTAAAAGGGTGACACTGATGGAAAGCTTTTCAGAAAGCTCTCATTCTTGCCAGTTCTCAGACTGCTCTTTTTCCTTTGTGACAAGATTTTGAATACAAGAAAATAAGATATTTAGGAAGAGCAAAAAAGAACGCTTCATTTTATGGAAAACTGAGAGCCAAGGGCAACCTTTTTCTACTGTTGGCCTTACCACTAGCTGGGAAGTAAAACTGGTGGGAGTAAAAGTTACTTCAGTGCCTGGAAATCCTTGTAATTAATTTAAGAGGTAGTACAATAAAGTGAATCTTATTTCCTTACACAGCTTTGGGGAACAACGTTTCTTCAAGTAGTTACATACCAAGTACTGCTTGTTTCCCAGCACATAACAGTAGGGCCCAGCACTTACCTTTAGCAAGGTGGTCTCCTCTGTGCTGACAAAGGGTTTCGCTAGGTTTGCCACAATGTTGTCTGCATGTTATCACTGCTTCTGTTTCTAGGAGGGATACAGATTATACAAACTTACTTCTCTTTGGTGTAGAACACCTGAAGTACGCAAGAACCTAATATAGTTAGGTCCACACTGGTTACTTATTAACTGGTGTTCCGTGGTTTATCTACATAACTGATAATTTCCATTTCTTAGAGATTACTGACTCCTTTTCTTATTCTTTTCAGCTGTTGTAGAGCAAGAGATGAAAAAGGATTGGCTCTTTGCACCTCACTATAGATACTACGTACGGGAAATGAGAATTCATGCTTATAGCCAGCTCCTAGAGTCCTACCGGTCACTGACATTAGGATACATGGCAGAAGCATTTGGAGTCAGTGTAGAATTCATAGATCAGTAAGTTATTTGGCTTTTTAAGTTCATAAATATCTCATTTTACACCTTTGAATTATTTATAATGATCCGATTATGAATAAAACCTTTGTTCTGCTTTGATTCTAACCATGCCAAGTTAAGTTTCTGCGCAAGAGCTTGGCTAAAATTAAGCAAACCTTATGTTTCAGTAAAGAAAATAATTTTAGTGCAACCTATGCCAAAACTTAACTCATAACTTTGGGGATCCACGCATTTTACATACCCTACATGTCTCCTTATCTACTGCTTGTTTTCAAGTACATAGACTGGGTCTGATGTTTTTCATTTCAAACATACTCTGCAGTCTCAACTTGCAATTCTTCTGTAGTGTAAAACCAACAGATTTAGATCAGGATGAGAGCTAAAAGGAAGTGCAGAACTGACTTTTACTCTGTATACAGGAAACTTTGATTCAAATGCCTTCACTAGAATCATTCCTTCATAGAGAAGTTTCATAGAAACATAGAAAAGTGTTAAAGAAATGTGAATACTGCTTGAAATACTCAGAAATTAATTAATAAATGCTTCAAGAGAAACCAAATACCTTCAATACAAAGGTAAATGTGTTGAAGTTATACTAGTCCTTATGCTTCCCAGTAATTTATTACTAGCTGTAACTTGTCTTAGTGTTGATCACAGGAATTTTTCTTCTAACATCAGTAATGTGCTGTTGACCACCAGCTGATTAAGCAAAACAGTAATTAAAGCAAGCAGCATATTTGGTGCTACTACAAAGTAGGGAACTGTTCAGAGGCTTTCCTAAGGAGCTGATTGAATGGATTGAAGATACTTACCTCAGGATAAATTACAAGTAGGCACACTGTACTGCTGCTGCCTTTGCACTTGAAGAGTAGCTGATGATAAACTAAGTGATAAATTTCACTCACTCAACTATGACCCTTTGGCTTGAGAAGAAGGTACTAAGATGTTCTGTATTCAGATCACTCGAATTCTTGTATGTAACGTCCAAGCTTTAGTGAGATGAGGAGGAAGAAGATACCTTATGAAGATATGTAGGGTGTTGCTTCAGAAACATAGTGTGTTGACACTGCTGTTCTGTGACAGCAGGTTCGGTGCTGCTGGGTCTGCAAGTCCTTGCTAAAACATCATTTAACCAACTTGCTTTTTCTTTTCTTTACCTAGGGAGCTTTCAAGATTCATTGCAGCAGGGCGATTACACTGCAAAATAGACAAAGTCAATGAGATTGTAGAAACTAACAGGTATGCTGACAGCTCCTGACAGCCCAGTTGAATTCTAGACATTTATTACAGAAATGTAAGTGGCTTTGTGTAAAATATGTTCTCACTTCTCTTTTTTTTCTCCCTCACAATTCCTAGGCCTGATAGCAAGAATTGGCAGTACCAAGAAACCATCAAGAAAGGAGACTTGCTGCTAAACAGAGTTCAGAAACTTTCCAGAGTAATTAATATGTAATTTTTTTAATGCAAGGGAATGCAAACTTTAGATGTTTAAAACATTTTGGAAGTAACCTATAAATATATTGTGTAACTTGCTATCCTATAGGTTAAAAAAAGCCATGCCTAGCAAGAGAGGTAGTGTTTTTACTTTCCACTTCATTCTGTAAACAATGTTCTGTTTTGGTGTATGGATCCCGGTTCAGTTATTAAATGTATGATGCACTTGGTGATCTCCTGTAATACACTTTGTTTCTTGACCTCACTGTGTATACAGTGGTCAAAGATCTGTGAGCAGGGAGAACTAGTGGTGGTTCTGTGCTTGCTTTTTAAAGACTTCTGTGTTTTAATCCAGGGTGAAAAGGATCAGCTGTATGATAGTAAAGTAGCCAGAAAGTTTAGTTGAGATTGTGCGCTCCTGGCAGGACAGACTCCTGTTAGGAGAGGGTTGGAGAAGGAGTAAGGATACAAGTGGCTGTGGTGAAGCTGTAAGATAACCACAAAACCTATAAGGACTGTAACTTTGAGAACACCTTTACCTGAAGTAGCCTCTCCCTTAAGATTACACTTTTGCTAGCTGTTGAAAACAAAGCCAGCACAGTAGTAAAGCGTTACACTTGTAATTCCTTCCTCTGTTAGATGTCAAATTGATGGTAGGAACAGTAGAAGATCCCACTGCAGTTTGACACAACTGATGAGATGCTGATGGGGTGGGGGGGTACATGTCTTTCTCCACAGCTGCTGAGGAATAAAGGTCTCAAGCAGGCTGCTGCCATCCTGATGACACATGGGCTCTGGCTGGGACAGAGCTTACAGCAGCAGCTGTTCCCCACCTGGCTTGGCTTGAGGCTTCTCTTCTCTTCCCAAAGAAAATCTGTGACTTAGTTGTTTGATGCCACTGCACTTGGGAACTCAAGACAACGAGGCTAACACAGGCTTCACTCACTCAGGAGAAATCTTGCTGCTCTTTTAGTGTAGCTAAGAGCAAAAACAACAACAAACTAAACCAACAAAAAACCTCAAATGTCTGCTTTGTGTCAAAAATTAAAGTGTTCCTAAGATTCCCAGTGTGCTGCAAGGTATTTGCAGAGCTTTCAACTTTAAAAGTCTATTCTGACATCACTGTCCCCCTGGGGGAGCCAGGCATTTCAGAGTTCAGCCTTCTCTGCTCAGGTGGGTGAAAACACTCTTCAGAACAGGCACATGAATCCTACCAGAGCAAAGACCCCCTTTGACAGTCCTACCTTGCTTGTATTGTGATCTCAGCCTCTGTCCTGAGAAGGAGGACTCAGGAAGAGCTGCTTGGCAAAGCTTTTTGGCTCAAGATCTGGCAGGAAATGGTTGTGACAGTTTTACCTGAACAATGTTAAGGCTTTGTGCAGCAGTTCAGCCTCTGCTCAGAATTGGGACACAATTCTGGATGGTTGTAGGGTAAGGCAGCACCTCCTCAAGTCCACAGCTGGATGCACAAAGCAGCTGTCCATATTACTCTCCTGCAAAGAAGAAAAGCCAATCTGGTACATAGTTCTTTCCATAGAGCAGGAATGCTGAGGGCTCAGGGTGGTCAGGCCTTGGGCTGATCGAAAGCACATTTTTTTCCTACTCTTCCATTTTTAACTGCTACTTCAATTTCCATGTCAAATCAGAAGCAATGAGATTTCTGCTCCCTTTAAACCTTGAAATAACTTCAAGTTCCCTTTCACCACCCTGTGGTCATGTTGGTTTTACCACTGCTTTATTTCCTCTCACGATTTCCATTTACTTCACTGTGGTTGTGAGCAGCGCCCCAGACAGAGCTGTTCATGCCTCGATCTTGACACCTTTCCATGGATTTATAGTCCACATGCCAAAGCTGTACATTCCCTCTCGTAATTTAAGCTCATGCAGGCCCTTGAACTAATGCCATTCTCCAGTTTCACTTTGCAAAGCTCACTTCGGATGAGGAGCCCAGAAGCAGACACAGATTTAGATGCATCCACTTCCCACCTTGCTCTGTTGTTGGGAGCTGTGGAGAGGCAAGGAGCTGGGTTGCTGTAGCTCAGCTACAACGGGCTTGAAATCTGTTCTGTGTGCAAACATTCTTTAGCTCCATTTCTTCTCTCACTGAACACTGGGCTCTGAAGTTCAAGGTCCAGCCTTGCAGCAGGGAGCAGGGCAGGGGGAGCGAGCTTAGCTGCAAAACAGGAGGATCAGAGCACCTAAAGCACTGTCCCAGCCAATGCTGAAAAAGCTTCTGTACTGATCTGGCTGCAGATGCCAGCTGCAGCCATTTCTCACAGCGTTGGACAAAGCTTTTTGACGGCATTTCTCAGCCCATTTTCCATCCTTTGCTATAGAGTTTGAATCCAGGTCAGTCTGAATGACTTCAGGAAAAATTCCCAAGATTCCCCTGAAGTTTGGTGGGCCAGAAAGCAAGTATATGCTGCTTTTCCCCAACCAAGACCCCACAGAGCTGCTTGTTAGGAACAAATCCAGCAGCTAACACAGTTCTGAGCCAAAGCACTGAGGAAAGCATTCAGTCAAATCAAGAGTCCCAGGATGGATCCTGCAAGCCACATGTGTTTGATTATTTATTGCAGCAGAACATGGTAATAATGAACCAACAGGAATTTGCATTTAAATAAAGCCAGTTGCAAGCTGTTGGTATTGGTTGTGGTTGGTACAAATAATGGCCTCAACGTTAACAGGCACCAGTTTCACACCCCTGCATCCAGAGCTGCACATGCTGTGGGTGCAGGACTGAGATTTAGGTTGCAACCTTTTAGCCCAACACATCAGAAGGCAGCTGATGCCTTCAGGTTTGAAGGATACAGCCCCAGCTTTCATTTTAAATGCAAAGGGCACTGGAAATATGATGTGCACAGCAAGAACCTCTGACATTTGAGTCTGCATTGCAAGCCCTGGTCTCAAACTCCTACACCACCAAGTAACTCTTCCTGATACAAACTGGAGTATTTTCCCATGAGACAATCAGTGCCAAGACAGAAACTGCTTCTGCCTGTGTGAGTGAAGCCCATGTTCACTGGGTTCTGCTCCAGCACAGCATCAGAAGGTACTTATCATGACAAACCCCTTTTCTGTACCAATTGAGTCACTGGGAGAAGCGACGACCCCCCCACAAGCAGTTCCACTCTCTGCCTTGAGGTTGGTGGGAGGATACCCCAAACCTGCCGAGCTCTGTGGAACCTCAAAGAGCTCAGGGTTTCTATGGGATAAACACACCATTTTCCCTTCTCTTTCTCCACCATTCCAAGTTTTAGAGGATACTGAGCCCTGTATTGAATGTAAAGTTAATCCCAGCTCTGAAGCAGACACAGTCAGCTCAAACACTTGCCTGTCCTGCCGCTGTGCAAGCTGCCATCTCTGTGCATCACTTGTGCAGCTCAGCACACCCAGCTCCAGCGCCAAACACGTAGCACAGCGCAGATACCAGGAACTGCTACTGGAAAGACAGAGATTTGCAGGAAGATGAGTCAAAACCTTCAGTCAACACAAGAGGTAAATGTAGAAATATTAGAAGTACTCCACATAGACAAAACAGACCCTGCCTGTTGCCTGAGCCCTGCTTGTACCTTGTAGCACTCATTATTAGCACACTAAGGAAAATCTTGCTCTTACTGCTGTTAATCCAGCCAAAGCAGGGAGAGAGACGGCAGCATCACCACTGGTGTAACTGGCAAACCCAATCCCACCAGCAGGAGTTAACTGGCTCTACAAACCACTCCTCAGGAGTTGCCCGCTGCACGTGAGTCCCGAGTCACACCCAGAGGAACGAGTATTTAACCTGCTGAATCCACACACCGGGTCTTTAAACTGTGAAAACACAAAGATACTTCTTTGGAAGGGGAAAACAAAATCACTTAAATAAAAAGGAAATGCGACCATTCCACACACGGCATTTGGGGCTGTAAAAGCTGCTTCTCATGATTTGATTTAGAAAACAATAAACAATATAAAGAATGAATCTTAAGCAGCAAAATGTCCTCAGCACAGGAGAAATACTGTGGTGACTATGACAGTAGGTACCTCCAGGAAAGGTACCCAACCCCGTAGGATGTACAGATGCGATGCTGAGGCGCGGTGGCAGGATTTGCTCAGATCCAAATCTATGAAATCAGCTCACGTAAGCACCAACACAGGTAATGTTTTTCCTTTTAATGGTGAATGATTTTAGAATGAAGCAGAAACATATCATGTATTCCATGCAACCAACCTCATTTATTGAAAAGTCCTAATTTTATTGCCTTGTTTAGTAACATGTTTGTTCAACAAACTAATCTTTTTGTCATGAAGCAAAGCACAACTTTTTCTTATAAATAGTATAAATTATTTTATTTACAGAAACTTGTTACAAAACAAATAGACTATATATTTCTTTTCTTCTTTTAAATATCCAAAGTAATTTTTTCTATCCCATGACATTTGTTCATGTACTATACAGCAGCCAACACAGGGTTCAGCTGATCAGATGCTCTTGACTATGTATACAAATTATCAAACTATTCACACATTTTACACAGGAGATTGCTTTTAGAACCAGGCTCAACACCAAGCAAGATGCTTTCAAGGCCTACATTCACATTGACATTATGTAGTGCTCATGTTAAAATCATCTTTCAAACGTAAAATATCTTTGCACAAAAGGTTAAAATGATTCTTTCCTGCTGAACAGCGAAACATTTATAAGAGTCTTTCTAAGCCCAATTCCCTCCTCCAGGACAGAATGAGTAAAAGACAAAGAGAGAGATTCCTTGGCAAGAGAACTCTTACAGGAAGACGACTGCCTTAGAAATGCCATTTGGAAATCACATCTATTTCTGAATGCTTTTAAGAGGTACTTACTTGGGGTTTCGTTTTGTTTTCCTGGGTACCAACTTTTTTGACCATCTTTTAGATTACTTATGAATACCACACTCCCCTTTTCCCAAAATGAGACTGATATAGCTGGTTAAAACCGCATTTTCCAAACCCTTGGCATTACATTAAACCCAAGTTATCAATGGGATTGTTCCAACACAAGGCATTCTAATGAAAAAAGGTTTTACAAAAGTCACCAGCATCATTCGCTTTGTCATCTCATTCATTTCAGAAAACACATATATATGTATGTGCGTATATATACACCCATATACACACACACATGCATATATACATGCGCACATATATTATATATAGGTGGAAAAAGCAAGCTCCAAAGTTTCAACTGAACATTCAAGTCTTTTAAGGAGAAGCTGTCTATGAACAGTCCAAGCTTAAAACTAGTTTTAATCAGGCACTTTCAGTTTTTCCGTTAGTTGGAAACCACATGAGACCCACACACGACGCACACACACGGACACTAAAGGGAAGAGAGAAGCAGTGTGTCACTTAGAAACTAAATGTAGTCATCTGGGAATCAGGCAACTGAGAAGCAATGCCAGCATTGACCGTGTCGGCTCTGACCCTGCGCCCAGGTTCCTGTGCCGGAACCCAATGGCAAAGATGGATCCGCTCCCAAGACAAGGACGAGGGACACAGCTTTCACAGCACGGAGGCATCCCTTCACGTTGCAGAGGAGGCCTGGGAGCTATTGGCTTGGCAGTGAACCACTTCAAATGACAAAAAACCAGGTATTTGCTTTGCTTATTTTTTCCTGTACTTTTTTTTTCTTCTTTTTATTAATTAATTAATAAATAAATAGTAGATGATCTCAATTGTACCAAAACTGGATATAAGAAAAAAAGACCTGTGCAAAAATACATATTTAAATATGTACAATCAATTAACAAAATATGTCTTTTCTGAAATAGGGATACTTCAATATTTATAATAGAACAAGAAAATTCCAAAATAAAAGATACAAAAGTATGGTTTTTTTTGTCTTTTTTCTTTTTTTTCTTGTATAATTCTTTGTTCATCATTGCAGCAATTTTGTAGGTTAAGAAAACTGCAGGAGTCATAATGCGAAGTTGGAAAGATTTATAAAAACTGTATCTCTTAATACCAAAATCTGTCTAGAAACAACCCAGCCACTGCAAATTCCATTTTGCACAGAAAAAATTAATTGTTAAGCTTCCTTAACTATTTACAGTAAGAACTACGTGACGATAAAAAAAAGCTTCAGGAACAATGTTCTGCTCGTAACCAAGATCGAAAACATAATATTGAAGCAGGTCTATGCTCAAGGGCAGACAGGATTTAGGATGTTCTAACTCTTTACTCCCAAGGGCTTCCAGCCACACAGGCACTGCAGAAGCAGCGATGGGGAATTCCCATGTTATCATGGCTGCACGCTACCGAAGGAGCATGAGTTTGCCATTATGCTTTCAGATCGACAGAACCTTCAAAGACCAGAGGAGAGCTGGATCACACACTCACTAATGTTCAACCTTGGCCAAATTCCTATTTCCTTTACCTCTGTGCCTATCAAGAGTCAAATTGCACTTGTGACTGGCACTATCCCGACATGGAAGCTCTGCCCCAGGGGCTTCACTGGAGTGTGGACTTCACTCCAATTTCTCTTTGTGGCATTATCACTTTGGTTCCTTACACATTATCCCAATTGCAGTTGCAACAATCCTTTCAACGGGGCATCCTATTAAATACAAATCCTTTTGTTCCTGAAAAGTTGTCTATATTTAAGTTTGCATAATAAGCGTCTCTAAGTACTTTCTCAAATGCGATCTTTTGTATCAATTCAAAGCTAAAGTGTCTGCATAGAGGCTTCTTGTTGTTTTGCTATAACAATGATTTCGTAGGAAGTTCGGGTTAAACTGAAAGCATTGTTAGGTAAACAACTACGCAACTGCTACTCAGAGTGGCTTTGGATTCCCTGATGTACTTCCTGCTTGCCACCAGAACTGGGGAGAAGGCTGGGCTACGCAAACAATTGGACAGGCTCAGATTGTCTCTTCTCAGCAACAGCTGGTGCCCCTTTAAGGCAGGAAAAAAACCTCTATCTCCTTGGTTAGGAATTTGTTTTCCTTTGCTTTGCCCCCTTTATAAAAGTTTAGGTCTGTTTTGAAACTTTACCTGATGTTTAAAAACTTAACAAAAACGTCCAAGTGGATCAAATCATGACAAATAAGCCCTTTAGTGGAATTCATTTTTGAGGTGTTTTGAAGCAAGAGAAAAATCATTCATCAGAACTGACTGGACTATATAAAACTGGGTAAAGCCCCTTTACTCAGAAAGCCTGGGGTAGGTGTGGGATGCTCTGCTGCCAAATTGGCCTTTATTCCAGAACTGGGTAGTGGTTTTGAAGCGTAACATGTCAAAGACATAGTTGTACAAACAAGGCATAAAGAAACTGGCTTTTATGAGTTTTCTTAGAAAATATTTAAATATTTTAAAAAGGGCTAATTTTTACCAGCTGGAAGGCAAATCCAGCCTCATTTAACCAATACACTTGTTATTCCTTTTAAATAACAAAGGCCTATGGTATACAGCATAGGTCAATAAATAGGTTCTTTGGGCATACAGTTTTAAGAGGTTATTGGCCTTTGTCTGCTAGATGGTTTTGGATTCTTTTAAAAAACAAACCTAACTTATTTTCTTCTGCAATCAAATCCTATTCTAAAGAACAGAAAATAAGGTTTGTATCATGCTAGTACAACATTTTTATACTTGTTTTTTAAGCAATGGCTTCAAACAAGTTTTTTCTGGGTTTTGTTGGGTTTGTTTTGTTGCTGTCTTTTTGAAACTCCTGATAGCTTCTTATCCCAAATTACTTGCAAAAGGCTGGGCAAAACAGAGTAGTTTTTGAATTGTGCTATTTTTATATTCCATTAAAGGAACATTGCTATAAAAACACTAAAGCCATATTCCCTTCTCGAGAGCTTCTTTCCCCTGTGCCTCACACATTTTTCCCCCTTGTCACAGGGTCTTCTCCATTGAGGGTGTCTGTCTGGTTAGCTATCACCTACAAAAGACACCATCAGTATAAAAATAAGTCCACAGTAACGTTTATTTCCCCCCAGAAAACATTCCTTTGCCCAGCCAATATATGTCCAATAGTGGCAAGATGATGTACTCCTGTAAGTAAAACTCACAGATTTGTAGCAAACAGTCCAGACCACTTTTAACACTGATAAGAGCAATTATGTGGCTGAACTTCATCCAGTGTCCATTTCTAGTATATTCGCTGCTACAGACATGGCTTCAGGGAAATTCCTTGTTTAAATGACAGTCCAGTAGATTTCCACACCTGAGGACCATGGGAAGTTGGGAAAACTCAAGGCATCTTGGAGTCCAGAAATCCAGATGGAGGTTTTGCTTGTAGTGAAAAGTGTCCAGTTCGTTTCTCACCGTGGTGCATTCAGCTATCAGGGACGTGCCTTTGGCTTTGGAGCAAGCAAAAGAAAGAGAAGGATGAGTGAGGCAGCTGTTAGAGCAGGTCTCTTAAAAGACATTTTCTGGATAACAAGAGCATATTTTGGGAAGAATCAGCAGGAACAACAAGATACACATGAGGTTGTATCCTCCGAGATGTTGTATGTAACAACATGAGGTTGGCTCTTCCAAGACCTGACAATTCTCAAAATAAAGCTCTTTAAAGTTACAATTATTTCAGATAGGATTTCCTTCCTTAATTCACCTCAAATTATATTTCTCCTCTATATTGCATAGTTGAAAAAGAAACTACTAGGTAAGTCCAAAAAGAAATTCAGCCTCTGAATGGTTCTTTTTTGTTACAGTGAACACAACATGATGGTGAAAATCTTCATCTACGGCTGAAACTGAAAAGTAGGAAATCATTCTGAAGCAGCTCTTCCTGACCTCCAAACCCTGCAGGGACGCAGACATCAGGTTATCAGCACCAGGGGAAACAAAAAATTTCTTAGCTTTTCAGTCACAACGTCTAGTTCTAAAATTCCATCTTCTGTCTTCTCAAGCTGTATCAAATTATTTTTACCCCTCCAAATGCTCCTACAAGTCAATTTGAATTGTATTGTTACAAAGTCTGAGCCACCAGTTTCTACATTCTCTCTCATCCTAACTTATAAGAACTTTCTCTCCCATTATTTTTCTAGCTTAATTTATCTAAAAAAACAAAACCCTAAACCAAATTTTAAAATGGGATCTTATATATTCAGGAGATCTGCTTCCTTTATAGTAAATCCATTTCCTTTATTGACTAAAAAGGTTTCTATCTTATTCATAACATTTAATCTTGTTATTACTAAGAAGTTAGTCAATGACACCTTGGGATAATAGGCTTATTTTATCACAGTATCACAGTTCTGTTATCAGCAACATTATCTTCCACTTTGTAGAATTGTTTATAACTGTCACAGAAATAAGTCAGGCTGAGACTTAGTTCCATGGCTGGCTGGCAAGATTTACTTTTAAAATCACTGGGTTTTTAAATGTGAGGACTGAATTTCACCTGAGAGCAATTCAGAGGCAACATCTAAGGAACAATTTAAGGTTAAGTTTACAAGAAATAAAGCTACACTTTATGAGAGTGTTTACAAAAATGTACTATAAAACCACTCTAAATGAGTAGTGGACAAATAAGGGAACTATCTTTTACTTGAATAGGATTTGGACTTGGCTTGCTAATAATTAAAAGAACACACGTAATAAAAGCAAGTGAAAAGGCATGTTCATTCTGGCTCACTTCAACGGAAAACTCCGTACCTGATGAAAAAGAGAACTGTTCATCAGTCCTTGTGTCCCTGGGATTGCACCAGTGTGTTTTGCATGAACATTGTTCACCGATGTCAATTTGGCAACTTTATTTGCTTTGCTGCTGCTGCTGTTTATGCTGCTTGAACCAGGTGAGCACTTTCTTTTCTTTCCTATTAATTTGTCAAGGGAAGTATGAGAATGTGAAAAACTGCTGTGTGAATTTACAGTCAGCTCGTTGGATTGATGAACAAATGGCCCTAGGGAGAGCGTGGAGTCGCTGCTGTTCATCATCACACTCATTCTCTTTATTGATTCTGCAGGGCTTCCAGTCGGAGGACCCCTCCCTGATTGGTCATGTTTGAGGCTAACAGAGTTAGCTTTGCTAGTCATACAGTTGAGGCCAACGCTGTGGGACGAAGCTGTCACTGATGGATGATAGGAGGTCCCAGAGTTTCCAGAGTTAACCACGCAGTTTTTCCTAAAGGACTCTGTGGAATGAGAAGGTGCTAGCAGTGCGGAACTGTTTTTACGCTTCTTTCCTGAGCCGCCGCTGCTACTGATGCTGCCGGTGCTGTTACAGGTGCCACTGCCAGCAGAAGATTCCTTAGGTTTAAAAGATTTGCTGGATTTCATTTTCTGAGGTTTGCTGGGCATAGGTGAAGGTACAGAGGAAAGCACTGTAGGTGTTGAAGGGGATGAAGACACTTGTCTTGATTGCATACTGCAGACAGGATCCACTGCACCCAAAGCAGCAGGATTGGCATTTAGTGTCGTTCCATGTGATGGTACCGATTTATTATTCAGAGACACACAGGAAGGAGATACCAACGCTGGCGATGACATAACTGTGGTGGGTAAGAGGAAACCTGCTGCACTGACACCGTACTGCGAAGCAGGCATTGAGTTTGTCCGATGAGGTGCACGAAGTGATGCTGTGTTACTGGATGCTGGAGGAATTTTCCTACAGGTGAGCAGAAAAACAAGTGAAAACCTACGGAGATACCGTTCTTTGGAATAATACCAAGTCTAACAATGCTACATTAAAGTGTATCTTGAGGCTGATTAATGCCACTAACATTGTATTAAACTGATAGTTAATTGTTGCAAAAATATGTAAAGCAGACTATCAACTTTACATCCAATTAATCTGAACACAAGGTTACTGTTCTTTAACCAGAACCAGAGGTTTCACGTATTTCTACAAATACAAAGAAGAATAAGACGTCTTTCACTTCTACTCACTTCCACATCTGTGAATTAAGATGCTTCTCCAACATGAAGTCAAGTGCACATCGAATATGGTTCCACCGCTTGTCAAACACGTAATAACCTCTTCCAATTTGCTGACTACCAAATGTGCAAAACTGGAAAGACAGATTTTTGTTGGTGTTTTCTGCTTTTAGTAACAACTCACTGAATAACAGTTTATTTACAAATACATACTGCTAAATGAGTATGTTTTTAGAAGTTTAAGTAAAAGATTAAAAAAATATAAATTTCAATTTTTATTTCTATGGTATAAAACTATTTTTATTATGACCATTGTCTTCTCTTCTGATACTCCTATAATTATGACCAAAAGCAGTGGTCAAAATTCAATCGCTCTGATTGAACAGGGAAGGATACTAGTTTGTGTTTATATAAATATATATATGCATGTAATATCTACTTCTGAGGAGCAATCAGCTCTCTGCTCATAGTCTGTGTTTTTCTACAAAGGAGATAATTTGACACACAGGCTAAGCAATAAAGCCTGTGCCTTCAGACTAAGCTTTTGTCAAGATCTGATTATTAAACCAACACATCACTGCTACCTGTACTGCGATGAATGGCACCTGAAGTAAAAAAATGTGTGCATGAATGGGGTGGGCGGGTGGAGGTAGGGACGAACAAGTCTAATAACAGAATCTCACCCAAAGGGCGCTGTTACGTGTCTTTATTAAAAACCCACAGCCCTTTAAAGCAGTTACCAATTTGATTCTCAGTGTTTTGTGTTCTGATTTCTTTTGGACTGATTTCTTTAGTGCTTTGAGGAGGTGACCTGCAAGCATACTTCTTTAGCACATTTATTTTACAAGTACAGCTAAACCTCCACTGCCTACTAGGCAACAAAATGATTTTCTTAAAATCCAGGGAAAGCCCCCAAACATATCCAATACAAAACAACCCCTAAAGCCCCCTCAAGTAATTTGTTTGCAAGTTCAGAGCCAGTGAGAGACCAAGGTTAAGTTTTACTGGGAACATACAGCGGCTGGTTGAGGATGATGACCTGAATAATGACAATCCAGTTTTTCAACAGGCTCTTCTTTTTCATCACATTCTCCCTCATCACTGGATAACCGAGATGCTGGCTCAGCTGCAGGCAAGGGAGGGTGCGGGGACTCATGGACAGAAGGAGACTCACTAGGGGCATTTCCACTGTGCTGGGCTGGACAGCCTGGAGGCCTAGGCAAGGCAAGCAAGAAAGGTGTTATTGACCTAAATCTAGTTAAAAATTCCAAGCTTAAATGCTTACTACTACCAACAGAAGGAAATCTACATTAACAGATCTCTGGTATTTTCCGGAGTCTCATAATACATCCACTGAGAGAAAGGACAGGAGGTCTGGTACCCCTGGAAAAGCAGCATTGCCCAACCACTGCTGAACTGTCAGCAGTCAGCTGACATTGCTTTTATTATTTCAAACACCAAACCCTCCTTGCTAGGAGTTACAGCTCAGCATGTAATTGCTAACTGTACAGTCACCAGGCCTAGAGCAAGAATTCTGCCCTGTCCAACAGATCTGTATCGCTCTGTTAAAATCCACCTGATGAAGCTACCAGTATTAATTTCATACCATGGAATCTGCAGATTTTTCTTACCTTGGAAGACTGGGGGGGTGAGGTTTGGGTTTATTAGGTAATAAAGGCTTTGATTCTGTAAGAGTAACTCCATGAGAATTTTGGTGCAGCTCCTGGGAAGTTTTAGTAGGTGAGGGATGTGGTTCCCTGAGAGGGGGCATCTGCTGATGATGATCTGAATGTCGAAGAAGTTCCTTTTCCCTGGTTTTGCTTTTGTGCTCAGCTAGTAACACATCAAATCGTTTTCTTCGACCCTGTACAGCCCTCCGCTGGGTTAAGGAATGTGTCTGCAAAACCATGAATTAATCATTAATCCCAGGCTATTAGATTTGTGGAAATCAAACACTCAAAGCACGTGTCTAGAGCTCCGAAACAGAAAGCTGTCACACTCATGGTTTAGTGAATAAACAGAAGAATCACAGAAACCAAACTAAGATTGCTGCGTGGAAGATGATATCCCTGTCTGACAAAAGTAAAAAGGCTTCTTTCAAATTTCTTTCTAAAGAAGAAGCTGCCAAAGTTCTTCTAAGGTTAAAACTGGAACTGAGAATGTTTTTCACACCGGGATTTTAATTGCCAACGACTGCACAACCAAACATACTGAGTATGTACTTTCACTTACGAAAATATTTAACACAACAATGTCTTAAATCTAACGAAAGACATGAAAAATATTTGTAAAAATACTTTGCTTCCTTCTGTATAATAATATACTCCTTAAAAACTAATGCTATCAAATAGATATGAAGGAATGCAAAACAACAGGGCAGAATGCAGAGTCAGACAGAATTCAAAGTCCTCTGAGTCTCCTGAATGCTACATGTAGTATATGTGTTTATATGGCAAGAATTCCAGGTAAAGTGAAAGACATGGAAGTTATTTTTCTGAATTCTTAATTCACATATAATACCTTTTTTCATATGGTATAGAAGTTTTCATTGGGTCAATTTTCATAGGTAAAAAATACCATCATGTAATTCAAACACAAACAGCTATTCCAACAGGAACAGTATCAGTAGGTATAATGTAAGGAATTCCTGAGAAGCATTTTTACTTCATTTCTACTTTACATTTTTGATTTGCCTACATCTCTTGTAAAATCTTGAAGCTTTTCCCTCCTTTATTAGCAAAACAACTGCCTCCCCCTGCAATTCCAAAAGGGCAATGTGTTCAAGTTCAGCTCCTCTGAGACATCAGGACCAGCTTCTTTTACCTTTGTTCTGTAGGTGGTTTATTTACTAGATGATTCCCCTACTGACTGTTCAGCTGCTTTGAACAGTAGCTGATAATACACAGTTGTAGGGATCTGGATTTTTGGTTCCTTGGGACTGATATCTCTCTGCATCTGATTCCCAAGATTTTTGAGCCAGAGGACACATTTCATCTGACCAAAACGATTTTATGGGTTGTTTAATTTAGAGTTACTAACTCTAAAACTCATTTCTGGGTTGGCTGCAGCGGTACTTCAGGCAGCATGAGCATTTACACAAATACCTCCTAAGTATCTGCTGCAGACTCTGCTGGGGGGAAAGGAGAAGAGTTTGATTTATTTAAATCCTGCATAAATAAACACTTTTAATGCTCATGAGGAATTTTAAAATTCATCATTTATGACCCAAAAGGTATCCCCAAAAAGATCATGCTGACCCCCTTTACCTACATGCAAAGGAACATAATCTGCCCCATGTCAATATCCATGCTTAAAAGCTTTATACAAAAATAAAAATCTCCAAGTGACTTTAAGAAATAAGTCATTGAAAAAATCATTAACTGAACTTCAAAACCAATTCCTTCCTGGTTTTGGGCAACATATTTTGAGAGGTGCCATTTACAGTGGTAATTACTGACAGCAGAAATCTGGAGTTTTCCTTTTTCTGTCATATTCCTCAGGAAACTGAATTAAAACTTTACATAATTTTATTCTGATTGAGATATCCTACCTTGCATGTCAAAGACCTAGTACAAGGTTTCCTGGTTTCCACATCAATGACACCACAGTATATATCAGGATCAAATTCTCTCTCTGTCAAAGGTACACAGTATTGAAAAGTTATCAAAAGACATTGTGAAATACTAACATCTATTTTCATTATAAAAATTAACCATATTGGAATCTGCTTTCAAATGCAACACAGGCAAATGTACCAATAAAACTGCACAATAAAATTGCACACAATAATGTCTACACTCTCAGCAAGCTTATGGTGTGCTGAGATACAGATATCAAATCTACAAACAGAATGGAGAAATTCACAGCTATAAGGGACCCTCAAGGAGGAGCAGATCCTACATTTTAGGATTAGAGTCCACCACCAATATGAACTGTGACAAATGGTGTTTTTTTTGGTGTTGGGAACTTTTCTACCATTCCACTAACACTCAAAGTTACTGCACTTAAAAAGCATAAAGGTCAGACAGGGTTTTCATTTTTTACGATGCTAGCCATTCCATTTGCTATGTACATTTTGGACCTTCCATATAGACAGAAGGAAAGGAAAATACTTAAAGATAGTAAATCAATGTAATTTTATAACTGTAAGAACTGACAGGCCTTAGAGGTCTGCATGGCTTCTGAAAGCAATATCCACATTTCAAGTTGTTTGTGTTCTTCAAGAGTATGTCAAGTTATAGATTTAAATTCTAATATATAAACCATATGTAAGTACAAGTTAGTGTTATAAAAGTGCTTAATTTACTTCTGAAGCTTATTTCTATACATTCTATGTATGCGTTTCCGTAGATATGCTACTAAGAGGAATATAGCAAATAATAATTAAAACCAATTACCTGACAATCTTTTATGTAAAAATTTCCTATTATTTGTATTTTCTTCAGGTTTCTTTTCCAAAAACGGAGGCACAGAGAGAAGACCTTTACCATTCAGTATCTGTCCAGGGGAAGGCAAGGGTGGCTTTGGTATTGAGGGACAATTAAGGCCAGTCTTTATTGAGGAACTCACAGTAGTAGAACAAGTTGGACCAACAGCAGCTTTCAGTTGGGCACCATCTATCTTTGGATGAATCTTTTCCACTTTGACAGATGGAGTCATACTATTATTTATGGAAAAAAGAAAAGGGGAGAGAAATTGAAAATTATACTCATAAATTATAAAATTACTTAATATGTTATTACTCAACACTACTCTGATCTATTCACAATGCAAATGGAGGCCTTTCTCCTTTATTCCCAGTTTTTTTGTTCTTATTTTTGTTTTCACATTTTTACCATGTCCGTAATCTCTTCTGACCTCTTTTCCCCATTTTCTTGTAAGTATTTCAGTGAGTCATCAGAGACTTCAGAAACAGTTACTTGGATTCACAAATAAACCTATCACCAAAACAACTGGAATGAGCCTGTTGTGCCCAGTGAGAAATGTCTCATTCTGTGACAGTAAATTATATTATCAGTTGTGTAATCTCATGTATACAGGTCAAAACTCACCTGAATCAGATCTAGAACTCCCTTATGATCAAAGTGTGCAAAACAGATTGAAGAATTAAGAGCCCCTAATAAAATGGCTTTTATTTATCATGATTTAAGATGCAGCTTTGACAGAGTTCTTGTTCAACATAGTCATGTTATATCATGACATATATGTATATATATATCATAACATATATAACATGTTCATGTTATAATCTTAGACTGGGCTGCTGGAAAAGATCTGGAGGAGTTTAAAGTGATTTCACCTAAACTTCTCTGAAACACAAAGGAAATTCTACTGATACAGCAGTGTCTATGCAAGTAATAGCATTTAGTTCTTTGTCAAAAGGTATACTCACATTTTATCATGGGGAACTTTGCTATGCTGTACCGAATGCATTAATCTGTTGTTTCCGCTGATCTGCAGCTTGTCTTTGGGTGATTTCAACAACTTGGAATTTGATGATGACGCACTAGTACCTCCACTGGATGAACGATTGCTCCCACTTCCGCTGCTACCTTTGTTTTTTGAAGGGAAGGATGAAATGAGGGAAAATACTGAAGAGGAGGGAGGAGTCAAAGGTGGCTTGCTGGAGGAGCTGTGTCTTCTTTCTGAAAAGGAGGAAGAAAGAGAGATTTTAAGCTCCCACACAAAAACAATTCTCAAATATTTCATGTTGTCATTTACTCCATTAACATTTTTCCTTTATTAGCTTGGGAGGTCCCCTGCCACACACAAAGCACAGAGAATTCAAGCCTCGCTCTAATCCAAGAGGTTCTACTCACTGCTTGTCCCCAGCCAGTTATGGGAGTCTCTTTTAACTTTGGGAGCTACATGCCTCAGCCACTAAAGCCTGGCTTTTAATAATGCTCCCCACTTTCCATCTTAAAGAACAAGAAAGTGAGAATGAAACCTAGACCTCAGACACACAAAGCAGAGAGACCCCTACCCTCCAGCCAAGCAAGCTTAAATGTGTTTCCTCAAAGAATAACAATTTGTCTCCTAATGGTCAGTATTATACTGGAGCCAATGTTTTAACTTTGACTTCACAACAACCTTTTGGCATGGTCTACTAGACCTTCAGTGTGAGAACATCCCTGAGAACAGTACCTGAAGTACTGTCTACAGTGGATTTTGGGGTATTGTGGTGGTTGCTTTTTGTTTGCTTTGATTTCCTCTCATTAATTCTACAGGATTTCTATTTCCTTTAAAAAAAAAAATAAATCTGAACATCTGAGTTAAGAGTGGTCAGGTTCCATCAATGAATGTGCTGGCAAGTACATTATTTAATGTTAAGACATTAACATTAATATATTGCTAGAACCACGTCAGTTAAAATACTAATGTAATTACAATTAATTAAATCAAATCTACAAAGTATGTAATTAATTGATGCATTTAATGGTATTAATTACTATAATTGTTATTACTGTAATTATATAAAAAATGTAGCTCTTTGGAACAATGAATTCCCAGTCACAGCTCCAGGGAGCCCCCAGTTCTGCCTACACATGAACATGTTAAGTGACCTTTTGCTCAACTGATACTTGGGCACCTGTGTTTCCTCGATGATCTGTGTAATCAACACCTGCTTAAGAGACATCTGGTAATCAAGTATATGCAAACCATAGATCTAAGTGAGACTCAAGAATTAGCAGGTCCATCAGGGGAGTGGAAATGCGCCTTTCACCTCGACAGCAATAACACCTCTTCCTCAGCCAAGTGATGCTAAAGGTGCCCAAATCCACCACCCATCAACCCCTGGATCAGCTTACAGATTTTTACTTTAAGTAAACTGTGAAAGAAGCAAAGTACTCATGAAGCTACAACTACTTCAAGAGTGAAAGTCAAGTCCAGTGCAACCTGTATGGACGGCTGTAAACTCCTGAAAACATAAATTAATACATCCATCTTCTGCTTATATGGCCTATTTTCATGCTATGAGCAAGCTGGTCTAATGGAAGGTGTCAGGGGCTTGAAACTAGATGATATTTAAAGTCTCTTCCAACCCAAACCATTCTATGATTTTATCTTCCTCACTATCCTCAACACAGCAAACACTCAGATGATGACCAGCAAGGACTCCATTCATAGCTGGAAGCCACCAAACAATGTGCCTCTCATCAGGCACATCCCCTGCAAGCAAGACTAACAGGGTGCAACAGCAAGAACCAGGGGAACAAAAGTCAATCCACTCCAGCAGTGCAAGAGGAAGACATAGGAATCTAACATCTAGCAACCTTCTCACAGAGGTGGGGAAGCAGCATTTTAGATATGTTCATTAGTTATGGGAGAGGAAGGAAGGGGAAACCATAAGAGCTTTGACTGGAGTAGGAAACTCCAGTCAAGAAGCATCTCAGAGACTGAACCATATGATGTGTTTCTCTGTTTAACTGAACAATGGGTGCATCCTAACAAACCTTCTGCAAGAGTCTCATCACTTCTTCGTGTTTACCAAAAAGCTCTAAGAGGTCATGTGAAATGCCTGACAGAAATAAATCACTGCATTTATGTATCACCCATGTCAAGAAACAACTGCTTTAAAATGATAGTGTTCAGAACTAGTTATCTGTGATACTCAAAGTAATCTACTTAGTTTTCTAGAACTGGATGCCACTGAAGGGTTCGTAAGTGAAGTATGTTAGCACACTGACGTTCTAGTAAATGGCTGTGCTTCTAATATGACGTACTGCTTATTGCCAAATGTCTTTTTATAGTAATGGCAAGAATCCCTGAGCAGCTTTGATAAGTTACTATTTGAGGGCCATTAGTTCAGTGATGCTACACGCTGTGAGATTACTCTAGGAGATAATGAGGAAAATTGCTCAATTCTCTTCCACCTTCTGTATATTTAGAAAATTCAAAGCCCAAATTCTTACCACAGTTACAAATAATCTCAATCCAGTGGATGACTAATGTAACCTTTGGGAGTTAAATGTGGGCTTTTTTTAAGGAAGAGAGATGCTGCTTCCCTGGCAGATGAGAAGGGACTAGAGTAAGACTGATACCTCCTTGCATCCCATCACGAGCAATAAACTAGACAAAATATTCATCTCAGCTATTAATCCAAGTAATATGAACACTTTTTTTCTGGCAGCTTCAACCGCTACTGTTCTGGTATTGAACAGTACCAGTACTGAACTGAGATGTTACTGACTACTATTTGTATGAACGTTTCATAGCATCAGTATCAAATAAGTGAGTTAATACCAAAAGAAAGTGTTTTAAACTGCTGCTAACGAAAAAAACCCCAAACAAAACAGAGAGAATTTCTATTCTACAGACAGATACACAATTTGGAACACACACAATTTCTAAAAGAGATGTTCTAAGTCTGTGAAACCTTCAGTCACTCCTTCTGTACATAACCATGACCTGTGTAGTTTATCAACAAAAGGAAACGACTTTTC
This sequence comes from Psittacus erithacus, assembly GCA_009867235.2. Taxonomy (NCBI): domain Eukaryota; kingdom Metazoa; phylum Chordata; class Aves; order Psittaciformes; family Psittacidae; genus Psittacus; species Psittacus erithacus. The sequence continues at coordinate 38,776 of WYDI02026475.1, read as the reverse complement.
AGCTCATTTGTCATAACCTGCCTGGACATGTTTCAAGTCGACTTATGTAGAGGTGGAGCTGCTACTGGTCTTTTTATAAGCTTAATGTTTTCAAGTGAAATTTGCTCAAGGTTTGTTTTGTACAGCATCTGAAGACTACTTGTGCCTCACCTTATTGCAGAAAGCTAATGGTTTTGAAACCAGACGTGTTAGCATGGCAATCTTGATCTGATGAATATACTTATTGACAAGACTGACACAGTCTTTTAATGAAAAAATTACTACACAAACTGTCACTGAATAATGAAGACCACCATGCTTATTATGCTAAGCATATTATAATGATAAATTCAACTATCATCTGCCAATCTAATACAGTTCCCATTTGCCATTAACTCTGACTCAGCCTGAAAACATTAAAAAATATAATTATCTCCAGGTGTTCAGTTTTCATATTTTACAAGTTAATGCTCATGTCCTTTAATAATATTTCTTGAGAGAAAAACAACTTTTTGATGTCATCATTGCTTTTGCAACACATCAAAGTGATATTTCAAATACTGCACCTACGGATCATGGTTCTAAACTCTAAAATTTCAGGGAGGATTTTGTCATTGTTTTTGGTGTTTTGTTTTTTAAATATCAGAAAGATCTAAATTTTGGCTACGGAAAAAGAACTGGGAAACCTTCCTTGGTCCCATAGCACTGGGTAGAACCTGACCTAAAATAAAAGTTGCATTCAATGCTAAACCTTACCAGACAAATTTCTCCCCTTAAATATCTTTGCATTTATGTCACACCTTTGTGATCCTAAGTAGAAGGCCTGCATGGAGAGTTAGAAAGCTGTGAAAAGAGATGGCATCACAGCAAAGGTTGCCTCTGCTTGGTGACCAGGATGTGTGTTATCTACCAATTTTGACAAATACAGCAAAGAGGTTTTGTGCTACAAGACTAATGGCTGGACAAGAATTAAATACACATACTGCCAAAGAACACAGAACTTCCTGATAAAATGGATATTGACAATGCAAATCTCAAGAGCTTTTAAAAAATACAAAGTTAAACAGCTTCACTTGGCCCTTAGTCTGGCTGCCAGTTTTCTTGGGTTTAAAATCTTATTTTCCATTGTGTATTTCCTACTAAACTTGCACCGATTTCTGACAAAATGCAAAAAAGAAACCTGGAAGGGGAAGAAAAACAAGGGGAAAGAAAAAAGGAATATTTCTTACCATGTTTGGCTACTACTACTTGTTTTTCCATCAATGAATAAACACTTGGACTTACTGTGAATAATAACCTCATTTATTTTATTAAAATAAAAATATATGACTTTATAGAGAAAAATATTCTGGTTTTCATAAAACGCTACTTTCTTTGCTGTATGCTTAACAACAACATCAAAAAAGAAAGAGTGATAATACTCTAAATGTTCCTCCCAAGTCTACACTTAGTTCAGAAAATGTAGGAAGTGTTTTGTGTTGTTCATTCTGTCTGGGCATCAATTAATAGCTTGGGGCAGCAAATACAAGATGTACAGATCAAATTTCATAAACCCCTGGGGTTTTTTTACACTCACTTCTTATGTAAGTACTGGGCAAAAAGTCAAACTGACTCGTGTCAGTGCGAGCAAAGCAGTCGTTACAACAGAAGCACACCTGAACATATGGGTTTAGTCCAGGGAAATATGGTGCAACTTCAGTTAGCGGTAGAAAAACAGCCTGAACATAGGTTTAGCCTGAGTTTGTTATTCAAGAGTATAGAATACTGAAACAAAGCATAATGATAATTTTATGTTGAAGAAATTATTCTTTCATACATCTGTCTCACCTAAGCATGATAAAAGTGCAATTTAAAGCAAACTGTTTTTTTTCCATCCAAGCTGCTGCTTGACTTGTCATTTGAGAAATTTAGTGCAGCCATATTAAAACAAACATCTTTCACCTGAGGATATCATCTGTTTTCTGTCAATATCACTAGTATATTCCTAGAGTAATTGTGGAGAGCAAATTAACTTGATCTAATTTCTCCAGAAAGATCAGATCTGTGGCCTGACAGGAGAGCAGGGACACTGCTGTGGAGGGGCATCTCATCAGAGCTCCGGACCTTACTCAGCAAGCAACTAAAATCCCTTTCGTGGCTCTTAACTCAAATGCTCATGCTGGGCTCTGATCCACCATGGTACAGAAATAAGAAAAACATTAGATCCATAAGGATTTCACAGGGGAAACCTGGGAGCTAAAACAGTCATGAGCATAGCAGGCAAATTACTCTTCCTTTGACGCCTCCCTGGCAGCTGCAGCTGCTCGGGAGCAATTGCCTGTGTGGGATCTTGATCTGCTGCTCACTCACTTATTGCTGCTTCATTATCCCGCTCTAATCACAGGGGCTAGATACCAAGGATTCTGCCTTAATCTTCCACTGATGTCCCTTTAATCACCCCATCAGTTCTGTTTGCACTGTAAGCCAGGATGAGGTCACTCCATCTTCAAATGTGCAGTGCTTAAACATACTCTGAGCAGAACAGACAGCATCCAAACGAAGCTGTATTCTTCACTCCAGTAAAGACAGTTACAGAAAAAATATTTATAGAGTCCAAGCTATCAGTAGGACAGACTGCCAAGGCTTGATTGGCACCAGTACAATCTGTCATGTCTCTAGAGAGAATTCTTCTATTTCATACAAGAACCCACACTGCTTTGCAGCTGGCAGCTGATATTATTGTTTACCACTCAGTGTTAGCAAAACCACAAAGAGAATCTGAGGGATAGTCATGTATGCTTACAGTACTTCATTCACAGAAAAATAGCAGGTTAACAGAAGAGAAAGGAAAATAGAGTGTATCATTTATATCACAGCATACCAAATGTAAGTCAGGGTGGCACATACAAAAGCATTATGTTGCTTTATGTATTTACATCAATCGCCACCATAGCCTTAACTTGACTACAGTTCTTCTATATTATACATAAATAGCAATAGGTATAAATAATTTTATCTATTTATCTATTTAAGGTTTTATAGTATCTTGTATGCATATAACTATGCCAAGTTAGCAATACTGATGCAACCATATGTCCTGCACTTCATCACTTTAAAATACCCAGCACAACTGCAGTAGCAAATATTTCTATTGCTTGTGTAGATAACACCACGTAAAGAGGCAGTTAAGCTACAATGATAAAGCTTTATTTAAAATGTGTCTCTTCTCAAATATCTATTAAAATACAATACCTCAGCAATTTCGAAGAGTATATTTTAAAACCCAGATTTCTCCTCCATAAGTTGATACGTTAACAGGTTTGCTTTGCTTAGCGGAGATTTAAACATGCTGGTTTATCTATATATATTTTACATGACACCATCACATATGTGCTACAGCATTATTCTGTCAAAGACAGTCTTACATTTACATTGAGATGGTTAACACCAAAGCAGTTAAAATAGGAGGAAAAGGATGGATTTAAGTTGAAGTCATACACTAGAGAAAAACATAACTATAGAGATCAATGATTTTTAAAATTCCTTTCAAAATGTTCTTTCACATTAAAACTATTCATGGAGGCTTCAGCTTGGTAAGGGCCATAAAACATTTACCCTCACCCACAATGAGAACTTAGAAAATTATCTTCTCTCAAAAAACCCTTTGTTGAGCAGCCAAAAGACAAATAAAGCCAATACATCAAGACCTTTCTAATGCTGACTGGGTAAGCTCCAAAGTTATTTGTCACTTCCTAGGACACTTTTACTTCCCACATGAGGGCTGTATCACCATTAAGCTTTACATGTCTGTCATCTGTTTTCTGCATCCTTGTTTAAATGACACCATTGGTGCATCTAATTCCCACTCTTCTGTCCACTGCTCCTTATCCTAGCAAAGGTTCCACTGTTGCAGGTACAAATTCCTGCACCATTCCCTTGTCATTCACCTCCAAAACACACACTACAAGCTTCCCTAAAAAGCATAAAATACACTGGATAAAAGAGTATGAAAAAGGAGTACAAAATCTGGCTTTGCTTTAAGTAGGGTGCACCGATTTATCATGAAAACTCATAATTACAGAGAAAAAAAATAAAGATATGTTTTGGTTACAAATGCTCAATTCAGAACCTTAAGCTCTCATATATACAAATATTTGGATTTCATTGTAACATTCAAGTTCCAAAAATCCCCCCACAGTAATTCACACTGGTTTAAGACATGTAAAGGAAACATATCTGGGTGTTTATGATGGTCTAGTACACTTAAAAGTCACAGATCATTTTGAATTATGTGTTTGTAGTAGCTACTTTAACTAAAAGTTTCATGTAACCTATTTCTATCAGTGCGGAAGTGTGAGACTGACAGATTTTAGGCTCACCTCTCACTTTAGTTTGTTTTTAAAAGCAGGTTTACCAAAGCACTTAACATAGGAATTCCAAGTCAAGTTGGGAATTGGAAAACATTCTGGCTCTGGTCTTCGCCAGCCTCACTGCACTGCATTAGGTCCTGCTTGAACAACCTGAAGCTTCCCACCATTTAGATTTGAATATTTGCAAATTAGTTACTCAGTTCCCAAGAGGCGTTATGAATGTTAGTTAACCACATCTGTCTGATAGAAACAGAAGGCAAATGTTAGCTTTTGCTGCTATTTTGTTCACTTCACTACAGTAGTTACAGAGAAGCACTAGCTATTTTTAAGGCTGTTAAACCAATTACTCAACTTCCGATTTCTATGTATGTTTATTATTTTCCTAGAGATTTACTTTCAAGAACTAAAATCCACTCCCAAGTGATATCTGGGCAAAATATGTTAGATACAGGAGCACAAAACTCCATGTAAAGTAGGGTCACAGTTTTGTTTCTGCCACTGAAAAAACACAGGGAGTAAAAATCTTTGTTTTCATCAGTAAGATTGTGAATTCCACATTCAATACTTTAAAATTCTATTTCAAAAAGGAGATGATTCCGTACCTATGATTTAGGGTATTTAAATGATGCTTTCAAAACTGGTACACCTACACTGTGACCAAGAGGGTGCTGTAATTCTCCAATGGCACAATGCTAACTGGGCAGGAATGTCCATCTCCACCATGGTAACTGCTGCAAGATGGCCCCAAACCAAAACCACCTCTCCTGATCTCCAAGATTACCACCACAGAAAGGACAGCAAGAAGCAAACTGCAGTTATTAAGAATGTAGCAAAAAAACACAGAAACACTAAAATGTATTTAAACAAATAGCCTTCAAGTTCATCCCCTTCTCCACTGCTACATCCCTGTAAGTCTACGTTACTAAAGCTACTTTTCCCATTTTTCCATATTGATTACTAATCCTTTCAAACCCCCTTGTATTCAGTGCACCAGAGCAGCTCCGTAATCAATTTCCACAGGATTTAAAATTCCTTTTTAAAACACACAGGGTTTGCCCCTGAGAGATGTAAAACATCCTTTGAAGTATCAACCAATACATACTGTCACCCCAAGCCTGCAGACAGACTAGGGTTCTGCTGCATTGTGCAGCTCCCTCATGTAGTGGCAAACTGGAATTAGGGATGCTCCCACTGGGTTTGTTTCAGCTATTCAGGGCCCTGTGGAGACCAAACTCTTGAGAGCAATGTGGAAAAACTGATAGAGGCTGGACATTAAATTATTCAAGGAGCAGAACCACAAGCTTAACAGAGACATGACCACTGGGAGGTCCCTCTTCATCAGCCAGAGAAGGATGTTCTCCCCATCCTCCTCCATCCCTCTCTTTACTCAGGTAAACCCAAGCACAAGGGTATTAACATCTCAAAAAGACTGACATAATATCCAAGACCAAACTTCTGGTACACTTTCCTGTCCAACATGCCAAGCAACGGAGGAAAGGACAGATTTCTCACCAGGGAACAGGCCCTGGCCCTTTAGGTCAGTAGCTGTCTTGTAAATCTGTCAAGCACTGGCATATAAATATTGCAGAGTTATTATGGAAGGACAGTAGAGTGTCTTAGATGGTAATCAGGCCATAGAGAGATTACAACGTCCACATTATGAGCACTAATTTCTGCATAGCCTTTGGATGACACGACAGTACCTGCGCTGATTAAAAAGCAGGTATGGAATGAATTATTCTTTTGCTATTAAAAAAATACAATTATTTGGAATAAGCTTTAGAAAAGCCACAGTGATAATAAATAAAAGCATCAAACACAATAAAGTTAAGCAGTACAGATGCACAGCGTACCAAGGAGCAGCGTGGGTCAGCTTCCACAAAAATGCACTGCAAAAGTGCAGTCTCACATATGCTTACTCTGAATGACATTAAAGAAAAGCTTCAGTTTCTCAAAACTAGCCTAAAGCAAATTAAAAGCAATAATAAAAAAAGAAACCATTACTCCAAAGTTTAACAAAAAGCTGAGCAAACAGAAGTTTAATGGACAACAGTGTGTTGAAAGCATGGAAGTAAAGAACTAAGGGAATAACCACCACCTAATTTCTCATTTTTTCTCTGTTTCTGCCTATTATCTACCCAGAAATCAGGTTTACACCTTTATCACCATGTTCGTCCCTTCAGCATCAACAATACTCCTTACATGACCATAGCACATACTATCATAATATTGTGTCATGCATTTGGATGAGTTCACATATCCCAATGCCTGCCCAGCTTCTAGTCACGCCACAGTCAGGAACCAAAATATGAAGTGAGTTATGGACTAATGGATAAACTTCTGGAGACAGGTATAAAAAACAAGGCCTTGAAATGGAAAGCAAACTTCTGGAGATGGGTATAAAAAACCAAGGCCTTGAAATGGAAAGCTCTCCATATGAAAGAGATCAAGAAGAGTGAATTGACTTTGCTTTGAGCCAGGGAATAAGAGGAAGTATCGCTGGATATACACAAAACGAGCAGCGTCACCTAAGTAAATCACATCCTTTGATTCTGCCATTAAGAAAATAAAGGGTCAAAAGGCATTGAGCACAAATATTTTCCTTACATGCTGCACAACTACCTAGTGATAGATATCCACTGCCACATGATACAAAAGCTCTGTAAAATTAACAAAATAAAATAAACATGCACATGGCTACTTAGAATGAGCAACTACAACAGCCCTTCCTCTTCCCTGAGGGGCTATTGCTCACAGCAAAAACACTGATGGAGCTGAGTTGGAAGCTCCCATTGTTGCCTCTAACATTACCCATCTCTCACCTCTGTCCCTGTTTATAGAGCACCGACCACGCGCACCCTACAGACATGACAACTCATGAGCTTCCCTACGACAAACAGGATGAAAGCGTTGCTGGGCCTCTACACTCATGGGTAGTGCCCATTTGCAGGAAAACATTGTGGAGAAATGAAGGGATCCAGGCTGGGTAACATCCCATCTTCTGTTCTGAGGTTTTAAACACAAGATCTTTAACTTTGTCAGAATGGAAAGGAAAGATGGGAAGCAAACTTGTGGTCAGGTGAAGAGTGGTTTTTCTAAAGGATGTTTCAAGAGCTGAACAACTTTCCAAAAACATGAAATTTCTTGGAACATAAATACTCAAATTTGCCACATAAATGGAAAAAGGAGAATAAATAATTTGGTTCCTTGTTTTAAGTCAGATCCTTACATTATTTTACCTTGATTTTACACTCCTAGGCATTAGTCATTTTTCAACTATAAAATAGGATCATTACAGCTTATTTCACTAACATTCATCAATCAGAGTAAGTGTGAAACAACAGTTTCATGTTTAAACACACTGACCACATTAACTATACCCTAATTAAAATTTTACCACAGCATTAGCACAGCAAAGTCTCACAGAAATCACAAATACAGTCAAACTAGGGCATGAAGCTACTGTGCTTGCATAACAATGTCTTTCAAATTAGATAACCAAGCCTTTGCACTTTTCACTTTGAGAATGAAGCAATGCTGTAATTAGGATGCACCAAGATGTTTGTGCAAGTTTAACCTTTTAAATAAGAACACAACTGCACCTGACACATCCAGTCTGTGTCTGCATTTCCCATCTCCTTCCAAGCAGAGATATAACAGCACAGACCATCCTGCCCTGAGCTAGTCATCCACAGAGCCGTAACAAGGAATGTATTTGCCCTCTGATTTATAAATTACACGGGTGAGCACACTCAGGAAAACAAGCTAAAATGAACACAGTCTTAATAGTTTATTTAATTAACACTTTGACTAACAGCTGCCAATTTAACCTAGACAAATTAACCTAGACAGGATTGCAATAGGCCCTGAAGGCTTTATTGCTATTTTCTGCCTCTGAACTTCCCATCAGAGCTGTGCCTTTAGAGCGGTTTTGGGGATATCTGAGTTTCTTTAGGGAGCCCGTAGTCAGGCACTCATACACCCTGCCCTGCAGCTCTAGAGAGAGCCTGGCATGGTCTGCATGGAGTAGAGCTCACCCTCACTGGGTTGTCCCCATCGGCAGGGAACATGCTGCTTGCCTGCTCTTGGAGTGGGGCCAGAGTGCGCCAGTGACATTTCAGAAGGGCTCAGCGGGCTGCTTAATCCCCCACTGTGAAACTGATTATCCACAGGGAGCCCTGTCGAGGCCTCACGACACCTGCAGGCAACGCTGCGGTCCACACTGACCACCATGCACCGAGGCTGCGGCTCCAGGCTGGTGGCAAAGTGCTGTCCCCAGCCTTTTGGCCAGGCTCAGCTTCACCAACGGTGGGCACTGTTGCCACAGAGGTGGCATCAGCATCAGTGATGTACAGCCATGGTGACAGGCTGCATGGATGCTGTTATGAAGGAAGGCTCCCCTGAGCCTTCTCCTCGAGCCTGGAGAAGAGGATGCTGCAGGGAGACCTTGTAAGATTCAAGTACCTAGAGAGGGCCTACAAGAAATCTGGAGAGGGGCTTTTGACAAGGGCCCATAGGGACAAGACAAGGGAAAATGGCTTTAAGCTGACAGAGGGGAGATTGAGATTAGACATTAGGAAGAAGTTCATTACTGTGAGAGTGGTGAGGCGCTGGCACAGGGTGCCTGGAGAAGCTGCGGCTGCCCCATCCCTGGCAGCGTTCAAGGCCAGGTTGGACAGGGCTTGGAGCAATCTGGGCTAGTGGAAGATGTCACTGCCCGTGGCAGGGGATATGACACTATACAACTTTTAGGCCCCTTCCAACCCAAACCATTCAATGATTCTATGATCAACTACAAGCAACATGCAGGGGGTCGGACCTGTATGAGCTTCAAGGTCCCTTCCAACCCAAACCATTCAATGATTCTATGATCAACTACAAGCAACATGCAGGGGGTCGGAACTGTATGAGCTTCAAGGTCCCTTCCAACCCAAACCATTCTATGATTCTCCAGCAGCAAAAATTCGCTCCAACATTTACTATCCTGAACTTCCAGATAGGCCTTGACAACCTAAATCTCCAGATTCTGAGGTCTGAACATCAAAGACTGATTTCCACCCAAAGCCAGTGCATAGATACTAAAATCTAATTTTTACCAAATTTCTGGGCCATTTCCTAAGTAATCACTCATAAAGATTACAGTGAATCTGCTGACAGAAAAAATAGGAAGAAACAGCTCGTGGCCTGATCTTGTTTTAAATTACCATAATCAAGGCTGATTTCTCTGGTCTTTCCTCACATATCGAATTACACCAAAATTCACTTTTAAAACCAAGCAAATAACTTTTTCACTAAAAGAAAGTTAGCCAAGAGGAAAGGCAGCTGGCCTGTACAAACACCTTTATGTATTAGTGTGCTAGCATACTACTTCCATTAAGAAGGGTTAAATGGCAGCAGGGAGCACCATTTCATTAGATTAAGGTTTGTTTGGGATGTTTTTTTCTCTTTTTAAAAGAACATGCAGAAACCCCAAGACTACTGCTGCCATTAACAAGCTTAGAAATGAATACTAAATCCTAAACCACAAATACTAAATACTAACTTTTCCCCACAATACAGAAACCAGCTCCTCTCTTGCTCTGAATTTCAAGTTGACAGTTCATGTCACCTATCCATTAATTGTGAAGGACAGCTTAGGAAAACTAAGACATTTCCTCAGATTATGCTGGTTTTAAAACACATCTTCTATAGCTAAAATTAGTACCAGAGGCATGCATGCTTTTAGAGGAGTTTGTTTCTATTGTACACTCTTCTACTTGACACCCGTAATTAAGACTGGGTTAAGTCTCCACCAGATTTTAGTGGTTCACAAAATTCCTGACTTTAAACTACTATGTGGGGAACCAGCACTGATGTGTTTGTCCTCTTAAAAACTAGAATTTATCCTTTTTTAGTCTCTGATTTGGCTTACCCTCATTTGAGGACCAAGAGGGCAAGTAACTTCTATTTTGTTGCTTGTTCCACAAATAAACTGACCAAGATCAGGCAATTTAATTCCCAAGTGGAACAACACAGAACTCTGTCTTCCTTCTGAGTAAGAGGGAGGACAAAGAACCCAACTGCTAAGAAACCCCAAGAGCTGGGCATCAAGGCAGGAGCTGGAAGGGAAGGGGGAGGCATAACAGTACATTCACACGGGGAGAAACAACAGCCTACGGGAAGGCACACAATGGCAGAGAGAGAATGCAATGGGATTTTATGCCTGCTTGTAACTGCAGCATACATGCCAACTGCCTCAATAACAAATGTGAGTTTGTTTTTATTTACTGTTTCCCAATGACTAAAGTCTAAGTAAGTCCATACGGTAAATACTCACTCAGTTTCACCTTGAAACAGACTGTGCACGTGCCACAGCACAATCACACGCTGCAAGTGTACTCTGACAAATGCAAGAGTAATTTTACTTAACATGGTAAAAACATCCCATTAGAGAAGGCAATGAAATTCCAAAATTCTTTTCCCAGTATAAGTATTGCAGAAGGTTTTATTTTCTATCAACACTAACTGAAGTCATTAAAAGTAATTCCCCAAAGCACCACCACCATTAGATAATATAAACACTTACACTATCAGTTAATACCTGAGCTCAGAGCCCCAAAATCAGCCTTGCAAGCTGTGAGGATCCTTTGTGCAGATCCATACACAAAGGGACATACACCTGCACACACTGCTCTCTCCCTTCTCTAACATCAGGGCAGCACACGCAGGGCAGAAGGGAGAGCAGCAGTTCAATGTGAATCATTGCAGAGAACATGATTTCCAGGTCTTTGGTGTTGCAAGATCATCCAAGAAGGTCAACTGGACTTGTGTTGAAACCACTGCAATGGAAGAAAGTTTGCTCCCTGCTACTCAAGATAAGGTGAAGAACAGCATCCACCTCCTCCTGTCCTCACTGGACACAGGTAACATGAAAAGATGTTTACTTGATTTGTGATGCACATATACGCACGAGCTCCCTGATAAGAATGAGTACTGCAGAATGTTTAGAAATGTCTCAAAAAATAAGTAGAAATTCTACAACCTGAAGTATTTTGCACATTTTGCATTGCCAAGAAAATTGCTTTTAAGAATGGCTACAGCATTTCTGATATGTTACTTACATTATATTTTCTTGCCTGGCTTTGTGAAGCGAGATAAATACAGCTCTACAATGTCCGCTACCACCTGTCTACATTTTAGTGTTCTGTATGTTGAAACTGCGTTAATTTTAAGACAAATGAAGAACTGAATTTGAGGCGGGGTGACGTCCTGCCCCCTGCTGAGAGAGGTCCTAGAGATACTGGGGTTTATCATTAGCATTAAAATCAGCATTAAAACAGCAAAGGTGAGACCTTTCAAGTGCTTTTATGGAAGTAAGATCTTCACTGGTCAGTCAGCATGCGCACACTTCAGCTTAGCTGTGCCATGATATGTCTGATTAATCTGGCACCCAAAGAAACCACACCCAACCAAAAACCCTAAACCGAAACAAGGGGGCAGGAAGGGAGCCAGGAACAAAACACGACAAGACCTAAAGCTATGTATGTACACAGGGCAGGAGGTGTCGCAACAGGAGGGTGCGCAATGGCAAAACACACAGGAGAAAGTCACAGACAACCAGGCTTCATTATCTGCAGTGCACATAAAACAACTCATTTATTCTTTCCCAAAATTCAGCAATCGCAGGTACCAATTTCACAATCACCTTAAGCTGGCTGGTGTGAGCTAATACTGCCACAGCAGATCCCTGCCCTCTCCCCCAGTCCCAACTGCTCCCTTCAAACCTTCCCACCATCTGCTCGCTCCCTAACAAAGAGCAAACCCATCAGCTCACAGACCTCACAGTCTCACAAAACCAAAGGCCTCCTTGTGCAACTAACAGAGCTAGGAGAAGCAGGGATTAAAGTGTGACTGGATCCCAGGGAATGGGCTGGAGGCCTAAGCAACTGGGGATGGCAAAGAACTGGGTTGTGAGCTGCAGTCATCATTACTTTGCCAGTTCCTGGAAGTTCTGGAGGGTACATAACAAAAAAGTTCAGACTTCCATGGAATTTCATCTGCTTGATATCAACACTGCATAAGCTGGGCTTGCTTACACTGCAGCCTGCTTATGTTTACATCTAGTACTGCCTAAAATGATTTTGTTGTAAATATTTTGTTTTAAAGAGATTGTTTGGTTACTGGCTACTATTATTATTCTTCCTGGAAGGAAGAGAATGATGGGCCATGAGCCAACACCAAACTTCTTAAAGATGATCAATCAAGAACTCCAGTGTAGCTAAGTTAGAAAAATGACTTGGCTGTTACAGTGGTTGCACAGAAAGAACTCCACCATGTGCTACGTGACACCACAAAACCAGCCTTAGTGAAAGGAACAGCAAAATCATACAGAAAGTAGCACTACAGACTTGACTGTAAGGCCTTGTATGACTTTTCTCCTCTCCCCAAAGCTGAAAACAAGTGCTCCAAAGTACCATTGTGAATGAAATACCCAGAACCTCCAGAAGCATGGGACAATGATTTTGCAATCAGTGGATTTTTCTCTCCAGCAGCTGCCACTGTGGAGAGCATGTTACACGCTACAGAAAACACAAATGTATCAGGCCAGATTTCTGGTTTTGGTGTTTCCTTTTCTTTTCCAAGTGGGCATGCTTAGAAGTTCCTCAGGTTTCAGAGAAGTAAAGCGAGTCCAAATTCAAACGAGTACAGAGGAACAACTTGTCAGGCTTGTTGGTGCACAACCAAGTGACAGCGTTTTATGCCTCAGTATCAACTCCACTCACACAATGTGCTTGTTTATACCAGAAATATAACTGCTACTCATACAGCACGTGTGTACACACAGAGAAGGAAGGCTTCTATAAAGACTTATGCTATTTTCAGGGAATGAAACCAGGAAAAGACATTTAGTACATTAGATTTCAAGTGTCCAACCACAGGTATTGTGGACCACTGCTACCTGGACAACTGGGACAGGGCAGAGGAAACAGCAAGCAGCCCGGAGCTAATATGGGCTTTCACCACGTCTTAACTATATGCCAAGCCTTCAGCCTCCCTTGGTATGTTCTTGTGAGCACAGAAAAATGTGACGAGCGTGGTTCTAAAGGTCAGGAATCACCCTTGTTCTGAACACTGATTGAGCCTATGGAGAGTTGAGCTGAGAAAGGAACTGGACACCACAAAATACAAGTAACACTTGCTGTCACTCTCAATCGGTGAAGAGCAAGATGCGAGCATCAAGCTTTGCAATACTACTCACATATATAAGTTTATATAATCTCTAAATCAGAGGTATTTTTAGAAGCTGGCTGATGGATAGCTTTGTGACCCACATGATGACCTTTGGTCAGAGTACATGGCACTACGAGGGGAGGGGAGCGAACTGTGGCAGTTTAGAAACCTCTCCTTAGACCTTAGAGGCCAGGAGAGGGCCCACGTGGCATGCTTCCAGGCACATACATGGTTACATGTGATTCGTTGCAGGCTATAAGCCAAAATGAAACTGAAGAAAGTGAGTGCTTGCTAGTCCCATGCCAATGATGAGAATGGGCAGAGACTTAAATAGTGCTATAAGGTTTCTCATTATGATCCAGAAAAGTGAAAGAGATGAAACAATTACTTCACTAAGACCACCCTGACACAGCAGAACATCAAAATGCTTCGCCTACAAACTCAAAGGAAGACTTCAGCCACATAGTAGCAAAGGAGACAGAGCCAATTTTCCTCTTAGCAAGGAGAGGAGCCATGAATTCCATGTGAATATCTACAAACAATAATGAACAACTCTTAAAACTATCAAAGTATATCACGCAAAACTTCTGCTCAAATCCAACTCTACAAATAACCCAGAAGCAAGTTTTCAGGCTCAAAGGTGAAAGACCACACTGAAAAGAGTACATACACCTTCTACCTAATGCACAGAATTAGCTGCAACCCAGATACTAGGGCTTTTTCCAACCACCAGACATAATAAACAGGCTCTTTGCAACTGGCAGGGTCACACATAGAAGACACATGGGCACAATACAACTGCCTGGCAGAGGAAGAAAATCCTATGGGGTAAAAAAATAAGGAGGTGACCTGGCTAGAAGAGGCAGCTTCCTTTCGAAAGCTACTCTATATAGAATAGTCAGTTAAAGATTTGCTGACCAACTTGCCAAACAACAAAGAAAAAAAATCAGTTGTGTAGGAACAGCTTCAACTCTCCAGGAGCCTAGTCTAATTGCATCCTTTACAATGCAGTGTAAAGAGTGAGAGTTTCATACCAACATGGGCAACTTGTTATCAGGTGAACAGAGAACAGAAAAGAGGACAAGAATTGCTTGATGATGGCTGTTCTTTCTCTAATATAACCTGGGGAAACAAAATGCAACTGCAATCTTTGTGGCCAACAGCACTCTCAGACATTACAGAACTTGTATGAGGCAGCAGAACAGCCGACGTTTATCAGGAGTTTACACGTTAAGCCACACTGATGGCTTTTTCTCCTACATCATTTTGTGGTTATTCAAAGGATTAGCCTGTTGCCCCTGCTGCATGACAACTGGAGGAACATCTACATAAATTATAAATACTGATTTTCTATACAAGCACTACGTTATGGTTTTGTTTCATCAATAGTAGATAAAAGGGTTTGGAAGTATTTTGGCTGTTACTGCCCGAGATAGCTAATGATGGTCTGTTTAGTCAATAATAGTTTCAGGGACTTACATGAAATTTCGCCTTATATTTATCTATTTCTGCTTGTTATTTTCTACACTTTAAGAAGTAGTTTATCTGTGTTTTTTTTCAAGTTTCACATTGTTACGGAGCTCATATAAAGCTGGGTACTGCAATAGCTAATCCAAGACTGCTATTGAAAAGCTGTTTGTTACAGCTAGACATGACATTTAGGAATCTGAATTGACTTCAAGGCCATTTACATTACTTTGATGTAATTAATTAGTTTTAATCCGAATTAAGCCTAACGACTAGCTTAAAAAGTTGTCATTAGTTGTGCTCTTCTGAATTTCAGCCTGCAATTATCATTTTAACTTATTAAGTAAATCAGATTATTGACTGCTATTCATCAATAAACTTACAGGTTTCAGTGTATACAAAGTGTTATACACTCTCTCTTCTGGGAATACCTTAAAAACAGTTTCTAGGCTGCATGTGTATCACATGTTAGATTTTAAGTGTATTATATTGCCTGAAAGAAGAACAAACAAAGCAGTATCATGTCAATACCAGCAAGTCTGGTTTTAAAAAGCCTGCAAACTGGTTACCAAAAATGAGTAAACAGGTGAAAATTACTTGACATAATGCCTATATAAGCTAGGTAGCAGCTACCTTGCAGCCATGCCTAAAACCAAAATGCTATTGCTTTCTTTCATTTGCCAAGAATAATATTGTCTCAAGTTTTTCCCCAAAGTGCAACACTCACCTTCCCACCTGGTTACCCTTTGGTGCCCTATTGCTGTAGGTGACAATACAGCTTTCAGAATGCTGCCTACTTTTCCTGAGGCAGCAGAGGAAGAAGCTCCTACAAAACCACTGCTTTTATGTAGGTCCAGCATGGGTAACTTTCCTCCAGCTAGTACAGTACCTCCTTTTCTCTCTACTTGTAGGGAACTGGTGGGCATTCCTCTCACTGCAAACACTGCTGAAAGCCACACATACATCCCACTTTCTAAGAAAGATAACATTTAGAGCACAGAAAATGAGAATTTAAAAATAAACTTAAGCAAAAGACAGTAGAAGGAATGTTTGTAAGTAAACCAAAAAGTAAGATGACTTATTAATAAGTGCATATGCATGCATATAATCATCTCTTTTCTTTATGGTGAGTGCCCAGTAAAGCCAGGAGAGGCATTTCAAGTAGGACACACTGTTGTTCTCCCCACCAAAACATGCAAAATCCAAGAATGTCAGGATGTTACACAAACCACACTAACAGCATTGCTGCCAAAACACTGGAAGGAAAAACTAGTGGAAAAAACCCCTTGTGTTTGTTTTGTCCTGTTTAACCTCTCCTTTCTTTCACTTTCCCCTCTCCGCTATACAGAGTCATAAAATCAGCACCGCACCTACTTCATTCTGCAAGGTCATTTTCTCCTACCTTCCTTATTTAGTTTCCCCCTTATTGTCTTCATCTCTTTCTTTTTATATGTCTTTTACTTAAGTTCTTTGTTCTACATTTCCCTTTTTAGCTATTCCCCTGTGTCCTCTCTTCCCCCTCCTTGGACACACACCCACCCAGGCTGCAAACCACTTAATTCTAGCTGTGCTGAGCCAGCCCTGCCAAAGCTGCTGTGCTGCTGCCCAGCTGGGTGCTGCACAGCTCTGTGCTAGGAGCAGTGGTATCCTGGCAAATGAAGCCATGGAAGTCATGGTCACTGATGAGATTTCCTATCTGACCTTCATAGCTGTGTTGCAGAGGAAGAGAGACATGCGCAAATCCTCCCTCTTCCAAATGCAGCGGTTGTTGGCGAGTTGGGTGGCAAGATGAGAGAGTACAGTCTGTGCAACTTGAAACTATGCCCTTCCATGAAGGGAAAAAATAGGGAAACAAAACATACAAAAAGCAACCCAAACTATTTTCCTTGTGACAGTTTAATACTCAACAGGGTTTTATAAGCTTCCCAGAATACTTCTCACTGGAATTGCAAAACACCGTGGTGTTCGTCTGAGGCTTGCAGTTCTTAGAATAATCTACCCAGTTCATGAGAACTCATCATTCTCCCCCAAAAAACAGATTAGCAAGTGCTTATAATTGATCTGCATGTGGCTGGCTTTTAAAATTAAACTACTTCTACACCACTCTCCAACACAGAGTTATGACACATTCTCAACTCTCCTCCACAACAGCAGAAATCCTGCTCTTTTCTACTCCAATTCAGGCTTCTTCCACTGCCCCAGCTCCGAAACAGGTTGCAGCTTCATTCTTCTGCACTCAGCTTTGGGCTGCATGCCAAACCCTGCGTGCCCATGGCCTGCCCTCGCACTGTGTGCCACCTCCTCTGGCAGGACTCCAGCTCGAAGGAGTGGCTTAGGCATTAGAAAGAGCCCTTTTAGCTGTGAAGGAAACCTTCCAAGGATGAGAGGCACATAAGCTGATGCGGAACAGCCCTCCCTGAACCTCCAGAAAATCTGAAATGATGGTTATGAGAGCTGTGTTCTGCTCCACAGGCTGTTTCATCACTCAAAACGAGTTCTGAATGATGAAACTTCACATTGACTTTTAGATTGGTTAACTCTCACACTGCCAATCACTTTTAATTGCAGACCTGGTGCAGCTGGCTTCTTCTAAAGGGAAGCTGTAGCCAAATACACACCACAGATACTTTTTATGAGAACTATTTGTTCTCTTCAGATCTTACTCCATTTCTATTGATCAACATACTCACTGTCTCCCTCTTGCTGAACAGCTATTTCGGTAAGCGACAGCGAATGCGGCACCGCTTCCTCTTTTCCCACAAAGATAAATATCTTTGTTTTTCTTTCTTTCCACTTGTTCCTCCCCTGTCAATGTTTACCTTGAAAAGGGAGCAGTCAGTCCCAGTCTCTGAACACCTAGAAAGGAGATCACTATAAAAGAGCAGGGTTTTCATGGAACCCTTGTACATTGAGATTTGTTTTAAATACTTTAACATTCAAGTAAGAATAGAATTAACATTCTCAGTAATAAACTACAAGGATTTCTGCGTCTATGGCAGAACAGCATGGAATTCAATTGATACTAATCACAGTGAAGGGAAAAACACACCAAAGCACTTTAAGTTAGCAGCATTTAGCACACACAGTGCATGTAACATGAGTTACATGATAAGTGTAAATGGTAAATTGATCAATTTCCTCTTTAATTCTGAAGTTGACCATCACTTTTTTGTTAGCTGATACTTAAAACTGCTTTGTGTCTTCAACCAGAGCTTGATAAATCCATGTACCCACAAAAAAGGAGGAAATTTTACCAGAAAACTACCATCAACTTCTCAGAGCCTCCCTATGCTTCCAGGTAATAAAACAAGCACCACAGCCATTACACTTACAAAAATAACCTTCTGCATACGAACTGTTCACGATGTTGCAATTCACTGCAGCATCTGACTTCAGCACTCCTTAAAATCTGCATGGCACACTTAGTATTCAGCTAATGGCTTTGAGGTACACATTTCAAAGCCTGAAATATATATATATATATATAATATGTATGTGCATATATATATATATATAAAAATTATAAACACACATTCTTTCTTTCCAGGTGGTAATGCTTTCTTATTTACTGATGCATCACTTAAAAATAACTAAATAACCAGCTGAAATGGGGTTTTTCTTGTTGTTTCTGAAATGAATCCTGTGCTGACCTCTGAGCCCATTCCCTTCTGGGAATATGCCAAGATGAGCCTTGCAAAAGCACAGCATTTCACATAACTGCCAAGAAATTAAACTACTTGTTGCTGAACCCAGAGACTAAGATCCAACTGCTGGAGTCTGGACTGTGCAAACTACTGAAAGAGGACTGGGTATTTAAACAGAAGTTGCTGAAGCTGCCAGTGATGATTTGTTAAATCATATACATTAACTTGAGCCATAATATGCCAAAAGCCACCTGCACATGTTTGGTAATATGCTTGGCAGATTACTCCAGCACATCTGTGGCACACCAAGTAATATTCAAGTTTTCTTTTTGGTTAATTAGACTACTACAGAAGATCACTGATACCCCCAAAAATTCTTATGATTTATATAAAACATTCCCATCCTGCTTTAAAAAGACAGTAGTGGATACTTGATTACTGAAACAAACTGATTGCTGCCAAAATTATACAGGCTATAATGAGGGTTTATCCTTCCCAAAACATGGATGAGCTCAGGCTATCTCCTATGAGGGGAAAACAACCCCAACAACTAAAAACACCACCCCCTACCGTAAATAAACCCCCATCTTCAGGTCCAATGGCTTTGGAACAAGATTCAGTACATTCTTCTCTTTACTTATCTGCTTCAAATGCTGCCTTGTACAGGTATTTTATCTTTGACTTTAGAATCAAATGAGAGTGTTTTTAGCATGGACTGCAAACAAGCAACATCTGCACAACTGTGAAAAATACTACTTTAAACTATGAAATACTGACATCAGGTTTTGCAGAACCACTGGCTGCTGCCAAATTTGAGGTAACAGGAAGAGGGTAGGAGAAATTTATATTCAATTCACAGTATGTCAGAAGCACCCAACTACGTAATGGCTGCAGGGACTGCAATACTTAAAACAACACATGATATAGCATCCAAAACACAACAGCATATTGGCAGGGATAGTTAACAGATCATTTATCCCAATTAAAAACATAATAAATATCACATGTTCTCCCCAAACCCAAGCACTTAACACCAACACCAAAATAAACCCCCCCTTATGACTAGCCAAGTAGTAAACCTGCTAACTAAAGTTGGGTGTGAGAACTGGATGGGGGAGGAAGGAGCACGGTTATACAATTACATGAAGGAGATCACAAGAGACCTTACACTGACTCACAGGATGGACCCAAGTAAGTTACACAAGTGAACATCTCCAGCCCTACCACTAGGATCTGCCCTCTGAGTCTCACCAGACTGAGTATAGTGTGTGATGACCTCCCCTATTCAGTATCCCAACCTCCTAGAAATCACACAAGGTGGGCTAATCTGTATTATTATCCTGCTTCTGAATCCTGTGCTTGAGGTTGAAAGGGGCACTGATCAGAAACTGAAACACTTGAACAATTCCCCACCAGCTTACAGAGCAGTAGCCAGCAAAGCTCACAGTAGTTGCTCACCTTTGCCACTGCGTGCCAAACCTATGGAAGTTAAAACACCAGACATAACTTTTTAATGACTCAACAGCCTAACACACTATCATCATCTCTTTCCAACACGTACTGTATTAATGGCTTTCACAATCACTACGTGACTCACAGGTACTCTCAGTTTAAGTTTTACAGGTACTCTTCAGTATTACTGCTGAGAGTTTAACCCCACTTTGTATTTACAGAAACTAAGGTGCAGAGGAAACAGAGAACTGGAAAAAAAACCCTAGGATAAATTAGAAAGAAGAAACCCCACATCTCTACGCTGATGCTACTTTCTACACTGAGCCATCTCCTCTCTCCGACCTATAAAGCAGCCCAGACAGTGCAGAGAGGCAGCTCTCCTGATAACCACAGGAGATGTGATAAACCCTTGGAACTGCCAAAATACCAACAAAATCTTACACAGGCTGAAAACCATGTCACTTCAGGGGTTCCACAAACAACCTGAAGTAACTGTCACAATAGATTCCTCAAAGAGCAACCTTCCAGTGAGGCACAAGAGCTGTCTCTAGCATATTTTCAGTGGAAGGAGAGAGAAAGAATAAAAGGAAAACAGGTACATCCCACTGCCTTGAGCAGTGCGGCAGTTAATTTGACAGACAGCTAAGTTATTTTTATTGTAAGAGTTTATATATTAAGAGACAAAACTGTGCACGGACATCAGAAATATACCTGGTCTGAATGCAGAGGGAAGGTCCATGTGGCATGGAAGCTAGAGATGCCAGCATATGATCATCCAGAGTGGAGACAAATACTCTAATTGGATAAAAATACTGTTTTCTCAGAACAGATCATCATGACAAGTGATCTCAGGTGTTTCACTCACAAGACTGAATGCCTGAACATTACACATTTTCATTATCTTTCACCTCTGAATTGATCTACAGCCATCCAAGGAAGACGCCGGTACCACGTAAGCGTAACCATTCCAAAAGCACAGCAAGAATCCTAGCAATGAAGGACATAAATCACTTGTTCAGCCCCACAAATGAAGCAGCTGAGATGTGACAGAACACAGGATTTGTCTTGAAACAATTCCTCTTTGGTTCCTGCCCCACTAGGTCCCCAGCATCGCTGCTGCCCTAGGCCAAGAAGCTAGAATCATTTGTGGTTACTGAGGGTCATAACCTGTACACAGGCTAGAAGAAATACCACAAGACTTTGGGTATCTCATTACATTAAAATGCTTTTAAAAACTAACCTACACATGGTGTTATATGTACCAAATACATCAGCAAATGTTACAAATCAGTTAAAGTATTTATACCAACCATATAGAATAAATAACAATTAATACTCCAAATGCTTAGATTTCCTCAAAAAGCGAAGTTCATTTTAAACTGATATCTCTTCTAGTCAAGCCCAAGAAATATTAAAGTATCAGTTACATACAAAAATCTGTGATTTGTATTAATACAGTATTTAACTAAAAAGGTCAAATATTATGATTAATTAGGTTACATTTCAGTTACTTCTTGTGGATGTGGAGACTACTTGTAGTCTGGGGAAAAAAAACCCAGCATATGTCCTGCAATGCACTTTCAGCCTACCTAGTTAAGTAGTTTATCACAAATATGCTTTGGGAAGAAATTAATTAGCTCATTAGATTTAGTTAATAGTTTGCTTGGCCCTCCTTTGACAAAAGTGACATTTTAAAAGAGCATATTCTGCTACTTCAGAAAACAAAATCCCACATGACAAGTTTCAAAAGAACACCGAGTACAAGCGACACACACTACCAGGAGTTGCAGAATGCATTAAGAGACTACTATTTCTCTGGTAACAATTAAAAATAACTTTAAAAGACCCTAAGAACATCTCGAAGGTGCAGATTCACATTGCAATACTTCAACAGGTTCTGAGAAAATCTCTCCTTTATCAATCCCTGAAATAATGCCACAAATAAAAGGCTACTTCAGGGCAAACGGCGATCAATCTGAAGACTGTTTTACTTTCTTACTATCATGATAGTGTACTTTCTGATTTACAAGCACTGTGTGTTTTGAGGACTGCAGCAATTTCTTTCTGCGTTAAAATAAACCCTACACCATTGCCTGGTAATTAATCACCAGCCATATCCATCAGCTTTCACATTCAATTTGCTAAAACAAGGGACAGCTGCATAAGGATTTTATGAACGTAAAGTCTGACAGAAAGCAATGAGTGCTAGCACTACCCAAAATCACCAAGTCAGCCTTCTTACCTTTCTGAGGCTGTTTGGCAAACTAAGGTCCCTTAATGACATTCACCCCACCCAAGCCTGTTTTTCTCATCAGAATGGCCCCGCCTGCTTCCTCTACACACCACAGGCCTCACTGAGCGTCTTCATTGTTCAGAATGCACTTAAGGAATACTAAGAATAACCTCGTTATTTCCATCCCCTCCTTCTACGTTTCTCTCAAAGTATGTGCCTGCCACTGATGTAAGTTTTACCTTAGAGAAAGGTTCATGGTTAGAAGTCATGTGATACAGATGGAAATCATTAGTATTTATTCTTTTAAAGTATTTTCCATACTTTCATTTTGTACTTCCCTCTTTACTCTGTCCCTTTTAAATTGCAAGTAGTGCTTGCAAAAGAGTTTGAGTTAACTTCACCTAACAAGTTTAACACTGATACAAGCAGTATTACAACACGTTTTCATGTTCACGGTCAAGCAGCAATGCTGCACCTATCCAGTTCCTAAACCACTTCTTCAATCTGCCCATAAGGCTGTCATGCCAACAACTACCAACTACAATACTGGTTCCTACAGTACAGATACATGTTTGTCAGGCAGTATTTGGCAATCACCTGCTCATTTCAGAAAGACAACCCAAAGCGTCTGCAGATACCCACTGCTCTCCATCATTACCAACCTAAGCCATTTCCATGTTAGTGACACTAAGATGGAAGATGCAGTATGCCAGCTCTCAGAACAGGGTACCATCCAGTCCTCCCCCATATATTTAACTGTCAGAATCAATTTAATATGGTATTTTAGAAGGATTTATTAGACATCCCAAACTGATACTCAGTGACAGGTGAGGAATCAACACTGGCAAGGGGTGGACTTGCTGTTGGGTGATAGAAAGGCTTAGAGCAACCAGAGTAAGAAAATCTCATGCTCTTTATTTCTTGAGGCTCCCTACATCTCCGAAGACCTATGTCCACAAAACTATAAGGTTTATAAAATGTTTTATTAGTATTGCATCCACAGAATAACACACAAACTAGTAAGAATTACATCACAAAACCTATTCAGATTCTTTTCCGAGTCACTCTGTGCAACACAAGCGCAGAATTCAGCTGCAAGGGTAGGGAAATAATCCATAAGGCATAACAACACAAACCCAAACAAGTGAGAGGTGGAAAGGACAGGAAGTTCACCCTCTGCACAGCATAGGAAGACCCAGTCCCAGTCTCTAGGAAGCAGCAGAAACAAGTATCTCTTTTCTTGCCACACAGATTATTTAAGAGGCAAGAAAAGTTGTATCTAGCATCTTCTACCCTTTTAAACACCATCAATAGGCTTAGAAGAGAGGGAATGTGTACAAATACAGCGTGAGGAAGGAGTAATTCAGAAGATGCTCTGTCCATCTGTTTTATTGGTACTGGGATAAAAAACATCCTCTGAATTTCTCAAGAAACAAAAAGCTGAATACCAAAAACCTCCTATCAAAACACTGGCATGAAACTGTTTGGGGTAAATTTCTAGCCTTAAGTGTGGAAAAGAACTGCCAGCCTCCCCCAGTGAGGTTTGTAGGAAGTAACAGTGCACTTGAACTTGTGCAGCACTTCACATTTTTTCAGTCCTCTATAAACACTGGCTGACACCAACCAACACAATAAGAGCTTCCTAGCATAGTTTATACACAAAACCATCAGACCAGTAAAACAAACACAAATTGATACTTCTGAAAATAAATAAATAAACTTACTGGCCATTGGGTGTTTTACAACCAAATCTGTAAGTTTAGCTTTTAGCTTAAGTTCACACTGTAAGAGAACCTGTGTAAAAATAACCTGTGTGAATACATGAGGAAATGACACACACAGACACAAGCACACCACATGTACTGTCTGTGAAGCACATTAGACATATGTCATTTCAAAACTGAATAGTATGGCTTCAGCATTTCAAGAAGGCATTGAAAAAATCCAAAGGAACAAGATCTTTATGTAACTGCATCATAATGTATATAAAATGCTTAAACACAGGTTATGTTCTTTGACATTATTTAGAATGTAATGATCTATGTACCATCAAAAAACCAGAAAAATTGCCAGGCTTAATCCTGATTTAACCTCACCCTTAATTATTAAAAATAGTTAAGCACTTACCATAATGTGATTGAAATGCCTGTGGTTTTACGACCTGATTACAGTGGTTACACATCACCAAATAGAAATCATCATGAGCCGGGCAAAGACCAAATATTGGCATATCTAAAAACAAAAAGACAAAATGGCATCTCTCAGCTGCTGACAATTATTGAGAAACAGTTTAATTACAGAGCCATGACACTAGTGTTGAATCATAATTGTAATACATTTGTATCAAATTTGAAAATGAGGAAAAAAAAAGAGCATATAATGCAAGAGATAATTTTGTGCTGGAGAATGACAAAGGCAAAAATCTTCCTACAATGATAAATGTAAAATGAGCGATTACTTGCAGAAAACATCTATTAGGAAACTGATTATCTTATACCAGATGTAAGAATGTAACAAAAAAGAGATTGACTTTAAATGACAACCACAACATCAGAGGGGATGTTTTATGTATTCTGAAAGAGGTTTGGATTTTATTCCAATTTCATTACATAAATTCAAAAAAATAAACTTTATTTCCTACTTAATTTTTTTAACCATTTTAAAACACACAGTCGTTCACCAGGCACTATTACATGCCTAATGGTTTTATTTATTTAACAGTGCATTACAGTCCAGCCATCTGCTGCCAGAGATCTGTGTAACAGCTATGGAAGAGAGAGTGAAATAGAGATAACAGTATGTCAGAGCATGTGTGGATTTCAGAGATAAACACACATACTTGCAGACTTTTCCTAATAAAATTAGTTTCTACCATTTTGTTTTTAAGAATATAGTTTCTTATGAATACAGTTTAACAGTTCAAACTGCATTCAGAGACTATTGGAGCATTAAATACAAGATTTACTACATAACTTCAAGGTACATTACATTTATAGAACTAAAAATTATCTTGAATCACCAGAAGATACAAAATAGGAAACTACAAACATAATAGTATAAATTAATTATTGCCAACCTCATGGCTAAGGGATCTACAGTACTATTTAAAGGTTTAAAACTGATATAAGAAAACTTAATTTTCTTCAAAAGAAATACTCGAGTTATAGATTTATCTTAACAGTAGCTTAGAAATTAAGTTAAACTTATTTATCTCAATGCTAGAATTGACATCAGTGCTTTGTTTTACAGATACTAATTTGCCTATGCGTATTTTTAACAACATCCATATTTTTGCTCATTAATGGAACATCAATTATGACATAAATTGAGCAAGCTGCATCTGAAGAGTGAATGCGCCCTAATGCAAGGTAACCACTGGCAGAATGACACAGTCAGTCCCGCAGAGCCCCACGGACACTTTGTTTCTCACAGACAAAAGAATGTATCCCCATGGAACAGCTTCCAGAGTGAAGAGCTCCCTTTGCAGTAACTCTTCATCATATTAATTACTTTTGTTTTAAAAATAAGATTTATCCCTAGTTTTCCAAAAATATTGTTAGTGCTACATGAAAATTAAGCATGATTCCTACAATAACAGCTGCAACTGGATTTTGCTGCTGGATGCAAATGTAATGACATCTGACATGGCTGTGACAGATCAGAGCTACACTTCTCTAAGTCACAGGCACCTTTTTGCAACTGAGCTTACATTGAATAAATAACTCTGATTTGCACTTCACTAAGTAGTGACTCTTGCTTATTTATTTATATGATATTTATTAACAGAAGTATGAAGACCTCAGGCACACCTAACTTAATGCAAACTAGGCATAACTAGTAAATATATGCTGATGGAAAAAAACCCAAACAGATAAGCCTAATAAACTTCTACTTTTCAATATCTACTTTCTGTGATGTAATATTAAGATAGATAAGAAAAAAAAAGTATATAAACTTAAATGCTAATATTTCATGCAGGAGCTTTTTGAGTATGCCTGTGTAAAACAGTTTCCACAGGGCAATCAAGTACTTCCATCTGACTACTCATAGGCCATGATGAATGGGACAATAACAGCACACTGCCTGCTATTTACACTGTTAATAGCACACAGAGAGGCTACTACCATATAATGTCTAACGAACTGTAAATCCACACCCTGTTACCTATTCCCATAATCATACCTTTCAGACAACACTGGGTTCACAGACTTTACACCAGCTTGTACAGCATGCGGGGGGGAAAAATTGCTTACACCAGAAGAGGATTGCCTACTTCTGTATCTCTTGGAAGATAAAGCACTCCTTGATACTAGTCTGAGACATCCCACCTGCTCCCTAAGTACCCTTCTATGAATATTTGCTGGCAATAAAGAGCTGCAATTTTAAACAACAAGTGAAACAAATTGGCAAATTGATGGAAACAAAAATGTTTCCCTGTTTCAGTTTGGGGATCCCAAGAAATGAATGATTCATGAGTGTCCTTTACACTTTACAATCCAAGCTCCGAGTGACAGAACGTAATGCCAAAACACTAAGAAATACATAAACTCATGAAGAAGCACTCTAAGAGTAAAACCATTTGACACAGAAATAAAGGATTTGCTGCACACCCAAATTCTCACCTGTAATTGCAAAGGAAGTCACACGAAAGACTTCCAGTCAGATTACAGACGTCAGTCTACCCCCAGTTCCCTCCTACTATACTGATACAGATACTGATAGAGAGCAGCATCTAAATGTAACTAGTGAGGAAGTAGTGATGGTTAAAGTCCTAAATGCAATTCCTTTTGCTTTCTCGTATGAGGTAAAATAACCCATAGCTTTTCCATTATTAAAACATTTATTTAAAAGAGACATAATCAAATATTTTTGTTAGGGAAATCCATAGGGACCAAGTAACACCAGAACCTGATGATCCTGAGCGTTGCATGAACACATGAGACCAGCACCTAAGGGTCACAGAACAGATACCAATGGGCAAAAAGTAGTATCAATACTTCACCTGAACTAGTTTTAACAAAGGGTTTGAAGCTATAAGGAGTGTGACTCAACCAAGATTGGTTAAGACAACTGCAAGAGACCTGAATCCACACTTCCCAATCCAGGAGCCTCAGCCTTAGGCAGAACACATCCCATGTGTTTAATGCACTTCACTATCATTTTAGTTGAGCAGAGCAAGAGCAGGTCTCAGAGAAACCTTACTTCAGTTTGTGTTTGAACAAACACCTATGTGGCACTGCCACAAGACTGACAAAGGAGACAATACAAGTGTCAGAGAACAGTTTAACAGAACTTACATAAGAAGTACTTGGCAAGAGGAGGAGATGGATGCCTAATTTTTCTGTTCCCCTCTCAACCACTTATGAAAGTTCCCAAGTCTTGCAGTTGATATTCTAACGCCTAATACTTTATACCTATTTCATTTAATGACATGCAAATTCTCTATTTAAAAGTCTAATGAAGTTTATAGTATTTTGCCAGTGTAATTTCAAATGCACTGCTCCTCCGAGTTTAAAGATTACTTTTTGAAATACTTCGCTGTACATGTAAAGCCTGTGCCTCTCAAGGAAGAGCCTAGCAACCGTGATTCATATGTTCCTCTTTCAAAGCTGGGCTCATTTAACTCTCTCCATCTGGGAATGTTTTTCAAGGTCAAACTAAAAATTTAAACCAAGACCTCAAACTTTCCATTTATTTCTCCATAAATGCAGTATTTCTGCAGTATCGACATACAAATACTATTATAAGAGCTTCTAGTTATGTTAATTCTGCTAATGCCATAAAGAAAACCAACTTCATTCACTTCCACAATATGAAACCTCTGAACATTGTGACCTCCAGAGTTCACTTCTCCTTTCAAATGCAACTTAGTTACAGTGGTTTTAAAAAGGTAACTTTATTTCATGTATTGCACTAGTCTTTAGCAAGACTGAAACAAGCCTGTGCCATAAGCAGTTCTGAGGCATCTTAATTGCAGTATTTGTGAGCATGTAATAAGAAAAAATGACAGTCATGTTCTCCACAACCATAAAGGGTAAAAGAATAGAAATATATTACTTTTATTACATTAACAGGATCTACAGTACCTGGGACAAGCACTATAGGCAAATAGGATAACTGTTAGTTAGTTAAGATACCTTGTAGCGCTGTTTGTGAAGAAAGTAGACAAAGCCTCTCCAGAACCAGCAGAATTACTATATTTAAGAGCTTGCGATCTGGAGACATAGCATGAGGACGGAGAATGAAGCACATGAAATAGCAAACCCAGGCAGGCTGCAAACAGAAAGCTGAGCTCAGTTACAATCAGACCAACTATTTAGAGCCAGCCCAAACAGCTAAAGCTCTGCCCAAGAAATCTGCAAGCTTGGCATGAGTCCTGCTGCACCTATTGCTGATGTTAGCTGTCAGTAACAAGCAAGCTTCAGGTGCAGGGAGGTAGCATCTCAGGTCAAGCTTTAAGCAAAGTACACTACTTTAAACAGCAGTATAAGGTATTGTAACTCAGTTATCTTACATAAAGCTCCCATCAATTTTAAGTTAAATAATCCCTTATTTTAACTGATTAAAAAGTTAGCATCTCAAAACTTACCTTTCATCCACAAACACTTCACTTCCTGCAACTGAAATACTATTTTCTACACATTATTTTCCCAAACTGTTTTCCAGAAACACTCAAGTGCTTATCATTCATGAACACACGTGTGGTTTTGTATACTTATCAGTGTTGAAATGAAATTAAACTACTGGCAATTCTTTTACCATGTACTCTGCAAGATGGTAATAAGAAAAAGAATATTCCTAAGCAGACAGTGTGAACAAAGTAAATAAAACTACTGCTAACTCAAAGTGAATATTCAGAGTGCTCTGGTTTACACAAGTTTTAAACCAAAACAAGAGATTTCTAGTAAAATATACATACTTAAGGGTTTTCTGCAAAATCTCAAGTAATGAACACTTATGTATTAATAGAACCCAAGTATTTTACGAACCATATGTGCAGGCCTAACAAATTTGTGCCTGCAAAGAACATATGCATAGTCAAACAAACCCAACATAAGATGATTAAATTTACATGCAGAAACACTCTTCTTAAAAATGTGTCCCATAAGGTTTCTGCTCATGCTGCCTCAGATACAAAAGAGCCTTTTAATACAAAATAAAGCAAAATAAATGGACGTTCCCATACCCGAGCTGCTATTTCGTTTAGTTTTAGAGGAAAACATTGCTAAAGTATAATCTCCAAGGTTACCTATTTCTTCCATTCCTCGCCAGCTCCACTCTGTACATTAAGTAACTCACTTTTCTGCACATTCAGCTTTGAAAGCCCAGCTATGTGAGGAGGCATTTGAAAGGCACAGCTCTCCTTGGGTTCCCAGCACAAGTGCATGGACTTTGTTTCCCTATGCAGTTGCTGATTGATTGGGTGAAGGATGGAACAGCTGAAGACTCGATTAAATGGTTTTACTACATTTTCCACTTCGGCAAATACAGCAATTACACAGCAATTTATTGAAGTCCTAAGAATACCTAAACCTCAAAGTTTTAGCTTGGAGAAGTTACTTGCACTTCAGCACCAAAAAACCCCACAATCTAGTTAAACTGGGCACAGGCCCTGCATTACCAGATTTGATCACCATTGTAAATCTTTACAACTGTTAGAACACTTTATCTCCAAAAGCAGAGCCCCGTCTGTCCACTCTCCTTTCAAAGCTCAAAACTGCCCATTTTTCCAAAGCTATAGTTCTGTAGTTTTGACTTTGCTTTCCCAAATTCAAGCAGAACCTTGCCCAGTGAAACCTGAAAGGATGAAGGCAGACCCACCTCTCCCAGCTCCCATTTTCCATGGGTTCAGCTACGCTGCATTTCCAACATCCTTTCCCCTGCCCCTTCCTGCTTCACCTCTAGCAAAAAGGTTTGATGCTGCAGGTAGTAACACTCCTGTGTGCGTATCCAGGCAATAAATCCAAACACCATCCTTTTGCAGGCTACAAGAACACAATCACTGCAATTCTCCAATAGCCTTTCCTCCCTCTCTCTGTGAGATGCAGAGCGCAACACTGACAGTCACCACATCTCCTATTCTCTGATATTCAGCAGTCCTGGAAAATCTGTATCATGCCTACTGAGGAAAACTGAGCAGCAGATAACAAATAGAAGCGTGTCATGCACACGTGCACCTGCAGCCTAGCATGCAGCTGGGAGCTCTAATTTTAGGCTCCCAAGATTTGAATGTTCATGTAATTATATATAAAACAACGTATTAAAGCAGACATCAAAGTATTTAGTTAAATTCTTTGTATATGAATTCAGCTACCCACAATTAATCTGTTGAAAATTCTAACACAAAACCTATGTCAAATTGTTCAATTCAAAACTATTAAATGGGTTTCCTAAGTTTATTACACAGAATAATACCAAATTTCAATGAGCAAGTTTACAGAAGATTGTCTGCAGAGAGGCTGATTAATATACTTCTCAATGAAACAAATAGCATATTTAAAGCTTTTCAGCAGATTAAGTCTCCCCCCACACATTGTATTCTGTTACATCAGGTTTTCATCAGCAATTTGAATGAAATCAGTCAGCTGCAAAAACTATTCCCATTTCCTCATTAATGGGTTTTCAAAGATGAAGATACTTGAAATTTCTCCAGCCAATTTGTATAATATTATGTAAATGCTGAACTTCCAATTTGTCATGTTCGAAATCTTCAAAGTCACGTATTATTTTTAGGTGCCATAATCTCATCATGCTGTTGCTGTATTTCAGGGAAGCCAACAAGTTATTATTTATGGGTTTGTGTCAAAAAGAATCCCAAACAAAACTATTTGCTATCTTCCCAACACCAGAATAGCTCAAGAAAGCCTCAAAGTTGAGTATAATTTTGCAATTATGACATAAAAGTTAAATAGAATTCAGGAAATAAAAAAACTTGGGCGCTCATACAATAGAATTCAAATCTGGGCTAATTTAATATGAAAGTGTACATATAACCACTCCAGTTATTGAACAGAAAAACAGGGTCTGTTATGAGAGGGAGAAGTTCTGGATAAGCAACTAATCACATAGCCTCAATTAAATAAATCATCCACAGAATACTCTAAACTGTATCTTAAAGCATATACCCTGAAGCATGCTACTGTTATGAATTAACATCAACAGGTTTGGTTCTTCTGTTTCACACACAGCACTCTGTGTATGTTGCAGCAGCTGTACTTTTGTAGTGGGGGAAAGGAAGTTTGTTTTATTTAAACCTAAACTCACAGTTTACATGAACTGCTCACTGCAGTACAAGTATTTTGATACAGCATGACTGCAAGTGATATTCCAAAGCTCCTCATCCTCTCTCATCTCCTATCTAAACAAACTTCTGAGGAAATCAGAATGGCATTTGGCATGTGTGGGTTTTGCCGTCTTTCCCCATGTAACTGTCCAAATCACAGCAACACAACTGGGTGCTGGCTGCATCTCGGCACCCAGTAACTGTGGGAGAGGTAACAACTATTCACCTACAGATTTATACATTTTCTTATTGAGAACTGGAGGAATACAGTGTGCTCCTGATAAGAGAAAACAGCAAAACTCAGTAATAATAAAACCACATTCTCCCTGCTACATAGGACGCATGCAGCGTTCATCTTGCATCATTACACACTGTTTGCCTAATACCTGAGGGAGCAAACCATCATATGCAAGTACCCTAAAAAGAAGTAAGGAAAATTATAGAGATGACCTGTCAACTGAATTCTATTTCAGTATTTTATTAGGCAGCCCAACTACCTAAACCACCCCACCCCTGCCACTCCCACTCTTCATGCACTGGAACATCCACCTCAAAAGTAAGACTGTTTCAATCATGTCTATTATAGCTCTAAGGAAACTGATGCCTGTCAATTCTCATATACCAACTTACACTTCCACACCCCTCTCAATTTGGCAGGCACTATAGTTTTTGCATTAAAACTACTTCCTTTGCTTTACAGATTTACTAGCAGTCGATTTGATACAACTAGAAGAGAATAAAATGCAAGTTGTACAGCAACAAGCATATGAATGTACTATAACAAATAAACCAGTAGCACTGTGATCATTAAAAGATAAAGTGGAGAATAAAACAATGTTTTTGTTGTTGTAGTAAGAGCTAACTCACCTCTTTTGTATTTGAAGACAGAGGTAGTGACACAAAGTATTTTAAACCTGGCTATTGCATACCTTTAGACAAATAAATATGACTATTTCAATTATCGAGCTGAGGAACCAGTAAGCCTTTACTTCTCACAATTGATGTATTCCAGCATATACAGAGCTACAGTCATCAGAGCTTCCCTTTCAAGAGAAGATTTATCCGTTCCAAAGTGTTGGGCTTTAAACCAGTGCGAGTTGTCTTCTGACACACACTTGTATTAACTAAGTAGATAAGCACTGAAGAAAATCAAGCTACCTATTCACAGTAAAAGGCCAGTAATTCCATTGCTGGCTGTTTGTGATACAACAAAAACTTAGTGCAGCCTAAAAAAAATCTTCATGGAGATGAGATCTGTTTTATTGTTATGGAATTCTGAATTCTTCTAAAGATGAAATTTAGAGTTTGCCTTTACACATAACTTCACGTTTAGAACAAGCCCATTGCTATCTTTATTTCAAGATGTGTTTCTTGGCTCTGAAGAGTGATTCACCTTATTTTAGGAGCCTGACTTTACAAAATTTTCCAGAATTCCATCTTCAAACAATACACATGAAATACATGATACCTGATACAGAATGAAAGAGACTTTGAAAACACAGGATGAACAAATCCGTACCAGGTATTCTTCTTCCGTATCTGGCACTAGTTCTCTGCTACCAAAATCACCCATTCCACTCTTCAATAGAACATATCATACCTGCACAAGACCTGAAAGGACTGACACGCTTGAAAGTAATTTTACCGCTCTTTCATGGTGTGGACCTCTATAACGTAAGCAGAACACCAGCCCACTTCTGATGTACACAGAAGATAATACCAAAAGCAAAACAAAACAAAAGCAAAGGAGAGAAGAATTTTCTCAGACTCTTTAATGTACTGACTCAGTTGGTTTTGTCTAACTCATGTTTCTGACAGAAATTTCTAAGACTAATTCTCTCCTCTGGTCCCTCCACAGCTAACAGTGCTCTTGTCACACCTGGGAAGAAGGTATATGAACATGTAGAAATGGACTTAAATGTACAGAAGAATGTGACAAAAGAACTTTAATCTCTTTTATGGGCCAGCTAGGAAGGAAAATGCTCTGCTCTTGGAAAAAAGTACTGAATTGGGCACAACTTTTGCTTTTTAGTCATCTCATGTCAAAAAGAACATAAACCCAATAAACCTGATTATACAAGCAGCAAGATAAAGTCACCCTTATGCAGATGCAAGAAGATTAGATATATTTGGAGTATGATTATGCAATGAGCAAGAGGCGTCCTGCACCTGCCCAAGAACCCTAAAGACCCCTCAAGCAGTGGTCCCGATGCAGCATGTTAGACTAGGCCTGTTTGCAGAGTCCCATAGAGCAGATGTTACAGAAGATGTATGGAGTCAGTTTTACACGCAAGAGGCACAGCAAAGGAAATCTGAAGTTGGCATTTAAGAAAAGACATAGAAAAGCACATTTCAGAGCACTAGTTACGCACCCCTAGGTGACTCAGGACGACAACGGTAAGTAAGGTTAAACAGGTAAGAGAAAATTGAAAAGTAAACAGGATCCTTTGATATTATAACAAATTTTTTACCGCCCTCCAGCATGCTGACAAGAACCAACACATCCACCTTCCTACAGCAGACAAAAGATAACTACTACAAACATGTCTAGGATGTCAAGACTGTGGTTTACAATGGAAGCAGATCCTGTGCCAGACACAGCAGTCACACATGCATGGATTTCAGGACCTACACTGAGGTCTTCAGCTCTAACCAGCTCAGAGACTACTGGTGCCTATCCAGGGTAGGCAGGAAGCCAGAACCTCAGCTGCCAAACTTGTTGAGCCAGTCTTCCCAGTGCTGGCCCACAATGCACTGCTTTGTGTTTGGAAATTGCTCAAAAGCTTTTGCTTCAAGCAACAGTGCGGAGCACTTCGGGAAAGATGCCAAAGGAGTCCAAGAAAGGGTATCACAGGGCCACCGTAAGAGTGGGTACACCCCAAATGCTCCCGTCAGCTGATGACATCACCCTGAGTCACTGCGATGACAAAACAACATGGGGCTTCCTGTGAAGCTTGGATTTCACAGAGTACAGGAGAACTCTTAGTGTGATTAAATTATAAATAAAACTGCTGATGCTGCACCTTACCAGCATTTCTTCCCATTTCAAAATGAAGAATATCAATCTATCCAGACTGTGATTTTGGTCCTTTCCCAAGACAGGGGTCTTCCTTCACATCATCGTGGTTATCCATGATGACTCTCAATGGTGTCAGCAGGAGGACAGAGAATTGCAGTGCTGCACAAAGAACCCCTTTTTCATTCCAAGCAGCAATAAACAAGCCTTAGGACAGACACACTGACAAGCACATTGAAGATTTTACTCCTGTGCTCTACCTGCTCCATGGGTAAGAATAGCTTTCTTATCTCCAAGGCTATGAAACTAACACTTCAGATCATTAAATTCAGGCCACAAAACCAACAGGAGAGTCTTCTAAGTTTTATTCCAGCAAATTACATGGTGGTCTATGCCCCTGCATTTCAGGGCACAAGCTAATAGTCAGATAGAACCAAAGGAAATCTCCCAAACAGGGGCTGAAGTGTTTTGGACTTCTCCGAACACCCCACGGAAACAGCAGTGTTAAAATAGCCAGGCAAAGCAAACCAAGTCAGCTGGCCATTAAAGCAGGCTCAAGAAAAGGAACAACAGATAAGGAGAGGGCTCTGCCCCAGCTGAGATACAAAACATAATCAAACCATATCATGAGTAGTTCAAACATTGATATTTTCCCCAGTGTCATACCACAACTGGTAGTAGAAGTCTTCCTTCAGTGACTTGGCCACAAAAGAAAGATAAAAGAGAATATTTAGGACAAAAATTTGCAGTCTATTCTATAAGCACATATTGCACCAGCTTTGGGAAGAAACACAATTCCACTGAATTTGGATCAAGACTGCTCTGTAAATTCCAAACTACAACATGGAACAGCAGCTCCTGAACAAGCATGATTTCCAGATAGATGCTCTGGGTAACACATCTTACATGGAAAGAAAAACCAAAATTGCTTTTAAAATTCAACTTTAAGTATTTTTATGAAGTAAATGCTGCCCACCAGTAAATTCATTTAAGCCTTTCCTCTCAAACACTTCCATTTAGTCCCAGCAAGGGCAGGACAACTGCCACATCTCTTAGCAGGGCAGAACAGACACATTCAAACACAGATTCTACGTTCTAAAAAATGAATTATCTGAAGAAAACATCCTAAAACCCAAGATTATATCCCTTACAAACCAAAGCCCAGCAAAGCCTTCTAGTTGTCAAAGTTAAACTTCTCCAACACATTTATAGTCACATTAATTGAACAGGAATGAAAAGGACAACTTCAGTATTTCCTAGGAAAAGCAGGAAAAATCCTAGGAAAACTTATTATTTTGAAAGCTGTTTTCCATATTATTTCACATGGCTGTCTCAATAATCCAACACCCTCACTGGCTGGCTAATGGGAACACTTCATTTCTTTGATACAGCCATTAAAACCACAGCCAGTTAATTCAAATCTCTGCAGTCTGAGGCCTCTGGATATTCCCCATTATTATAGATTTGTTCTGAAGGGATAATAAGGATATTTGGTATGGCTCACACTTACATACACTGTATAGATGATCCCCCTTTCTTCTTCTGGCATCATTCACAACAGCCTTACAATAAGAGATAAAAAATGGTGCCGTAACTCTTCCTCAGCAGAATAACTCGCATTCAAAAGGTATTTTCTCCAGTTCACAAAGTTACTGGGAACCACCTCAGGAATTGCAGTCAAAAACCCTTTTGATTTCTATTACCTGGCTTTCTGACAGGGCTAATTACTGAAAATTAATAAATTATTAAAACATACTAACCAGTATGTTAAATAAGATAAACTAGTTCTTGCTCGCTGTTTTCACAATACTCTACTCATAACTGATACACACTGCAGTTATCCACCGATATATCATCTCACATAGAGATCCCCAGGACACAAGATCTACTACGCTCTACAGTCACATAGGTAGCCATGTAAAAACTGGACCAAATTCACTCTGAAATGATTCATCATTAAGCACGGGCCAACAGGTTTGAGGATTACCAGACCTAATAGGTGCTGGAATATTCAGTACCTTCTTTAAGCAACCATCACCTTGTTTTGGAAACAACTCGACAGTTAGAATGCAACCACTATTTCACAAATGTTTCACTCAACAGAGATGGAGGAGCTGCTTAATCCCACTTTATTGGAAGGAAAAAAAGAAGATTGCAGAACCACACCCCAGGTATAAACTGATACAGGTTTTCTTCCGTATTTTAGCCTGAAACAATAGCCAGAGGGTGTCACTTAGGCTGCACACACCTTGACAAAGCAAGGGCTACAATATCCAGGGACTGACAATTAAAATGTGTGCATTACAGAAGTACTTTGCTGGCTGATCACAGGTTGTAGTGACTGCTGCTGTCACACACGCAAAGTCTCACCGGCCAAGCCCCATGCCCTGGTCCTGCATCCTCCTTCCAGTCAGAAGCAAGACTTCAGTGGCTCAACAAGACCTCACATCTGGACGCTACCTACTAAAATATCAGAACCCAAATTTTTCCACTGACAATACCTACCACTGTGTTTATGTGGTCAGTAAAAAAGACAGTAGAGTGAAAAATGCTTTTATGAAGGGCAAAATACAACTGAATTTAATGTTAAAGAAACAATATGCTGACTATGCAGTAACATTTGCTTTTCGAATTTGAGCTTCAACACTTCATTTTAATGCAACCTGCTACAGGACTTTCAGGCAACTTTATCAGCATTAAACTGTCCAACAAACTTTCCTGCAAATAAAAAGAGCTCTAGATGTCAGAACAAAAGCACACAGAACATCACAGTCCTACAACCCCAAAGCTGCTCCCTATTGATTTTAGCCTTCCAGCTGCTTTGTGTATATGTTTTCAGTGCCAGTTGAGAACATTGCATTTTCATGAAATGTTTGTAGTGTGATAGAAAGATGACAAAGTTTTCTGACTGTTATAACCCACGAGAAGAGAAGGGAGGCATAACCAATTCTCTCTTTCACTTTTTATTACGAATGAAGTTTGTCTGTGGACTATGCTGAAGCTATCAAGTCAAAACCAGGGCAGGGTGAGACTGCAAATAAATGATCCTTCTCATGGGAAAGCAGGTTCCCACAAAGGAGCTTATTCCACAGGGCTGAAAAGCAGCATTTACACACAAGTAACTGAGCACTTGAGTATTTCTCATCTACTTGAACCAATAACCTGGAATATTTACCATCATGATGACCATTTCCAAAGCTAGCGATAGTGGCTCCAAGTGATGTGGGAGCAGCTGTGAGTGCAGTTTACTTTGATGAAGTCATCCCTATAGTATCTGGGGTTACCACCAGTATCCAACTTACCACGAGAATCAGTCTGACAGCCACTGCACCAACGGACCTGGCTCACAGCTGTACGTAGCCTGCACAAGCAGGGAGAACTTTTGACTGTTCAAAGCCTTCTAGCAATGGGAACAGTGATTACAATACATTCTTTGCCTTCCATGACAACTGCTTTCACAGTTGTGTTACTCTGCTCCAATACACTTTGAATCCCATTTGCCAGATTTTAACGCTTGCTGCTACAAACTTGAAGTGTAAGTACACTGTTAGAATGAGTCCAGAGGAGGCCACAAAGATGCTTCGAGGGCTGGAGCACTTCTGCTTTGGAGACAAGCTGAGAGAGCTGAACTTGTTCAGCCTAGAGAAGTCAAGGCTCTGGAGAGACCTTAGGACAGGTTCCAGTGCTTAAAGGGGCCAACAAGAAAGCTGGAGAAGGGTTTTTGACAAGGACTTGCAGGAACAGGACAAGGGGGAATGGCTTTAAACTGACAGAGGGAAGATTTAGATTAGATTTTGGGAAGAAATCCTTTACTATGAGGGAGGCTCTGGCACAGGTTGCCAGAGAAGCTGCAGCTGCCCCATTCCTGTCAGTGTTCAAGGACAGGTTGGACAGGGCTTGGAGAAATCTGCTCTAGTGGAAGGTGTTCCTACCCATGGCAGGGGGCTGGAACTGGATGTGCTTTAAGGTCCCTTCCAACCAAAACCATTCTACGATTCTACAAAGCCACACTCATTTCCTACACTGTAAGAACACCTAGGTAATAACCTTGGTATCTTAGAATCACAGAATAGTTAGGGTTGGAAAGGACATTAAGATCATCCAGTTCCAACCCCCCTGCCATGGGCAGGGACACCTCACACT
>WYDI02026474.1:0-18546 GCA_009867235.2 Psittacus erithacus | reverse complement strand
CCTCACTTGGAGTATTGTGTGCAGTTCTGGTGTCCTCAACATGAAAAGGACATGGAACTGTTGGAACAAGTCCAGAGAAGGCCACGAGGATGATCAGGGGACTGGAGCACCCCCTGTATGAAAACACGCTGAGAAAGCTGGAGCTGTTCAGCCTGGAGAAGAGAAGGCTGCGTGGAGACCTCAGAGCAGCTTCCAGTATCTGAAGGGGACCTCTAAGGGTGCTGGGGAGGGACTCTTCATCAGGGACTGTAGCAATAAAACAAGGGGTAATGGGTTTAAAGTGAAACAGGGGAAGTTCAGGTTAGCTATAAGGAAGAAGTTATTGGCTGCGAGGGCACTGGAATGAGTTGCCCAAAGAAGTGCCAAATGCTCCATCCCTGGCAGTGTTCAAGGCCAGGCTGGACAGAGCCTTGGGCAACACGGCCTAATGTGAGGCATCCCTGCCCATGGCAGGGGGTTGAAACTAGATTATCTGAAGGTCCTTTCCAACCCAAGCCATGATTAGACTACTAAATTTATAGGCTTTGATACAGCAGAGGGAATAAGATGCAAAAACAGTTAAGCAAATATCTTGTTGCAATTCAGGTGGCCAAGCACAACAAGATGCCTTTGCCCCCACGCAGCTGGAGGTCATTTGCCACTGTCACGTACAACAGGCAAATAAAAAAGGAGCTTCCTAATGGCACTTGTATAGCAGCAGACAGCACATGAGACAACACCCTGCCAATTTACATGCTGATGGTTTTTAACGGCACCTAATCTTGTTTGTTATGGAGGCTGAATACTCAGCAGTAGAATTTCTAAATATTTTCACATACTTTATGAGGAAGCTGTCCCCTTAATAGCCCTAGCAGAGAAAAAAGTCGCTGTATGTAGTTCAATTAGTTAGCTCTGAAGCTAATGAGATCATGTTATCCTATGCTTTTGCCATCCTGGGAATTATTCATTCAATCTGAAGCTTTTGCTACAGAAATCTTTGTTGGCCAGCCAGTACAATTGAGTGGACTGACGCATTCTCTCTCTAATATGGCTGCTTAGTCAAGAGTTTCATTTTATGGTTTTGGACTATTGAAATGCACTGCTGAAGGTTCTATAAGCAGAGCCCCGCCTCATTCTTGTTGAGGTTAATACAAGCAAGAGGAATAATCAAGTCCCATGTCCTATTCGTACATGCTCAGCAGTTTTCAGGGCAGTGAGAAGCTACACCGGCAAATATATCAGCCTCAGGCTGTATGATCTGAGTGGCCTGCCATTGGACCAAATGCTCTTTTGTCTTCCTGTAGCATTTAAACTGCCCTAAGTCACAAAAAATCTGCATTTAGTGTCTTAGTTCAGACAGTGGTATTTGTTACATCCTCAGTGTTTGGAGTTCAAGTATTTGTGTTTCACGCTTTCAGATACAGATGTAATTGAAATCTGTAAGATTAAAACAATGTCAGAAGTCACTTGTTTCTTTCCTCCTGATTAAGATGATCAAAGTTCTGAAGAGCTCAGTTTAGCAATCAGACACACTAATTGCTTTCAACAAGTTTTCCCTGGTGTCTCAGGTCTGGAGTCAAGTGCCTACATCCTGCTGTAAGCATCCTACAACAGGGAACACAGCAGACTTCTCCTCACACCTCCACCCTTGAGCATGTAGCAAACACCAAGAGCAAGACAGTTCAATCTCACATCCTGTGCTTCTATTCCATCAGATCCTTATGTTTCCCTTGGGTATCTGTCATAATCTCTGATGTTCTCTTCAAGCTTACTAGGCTGACAGTGTATTTCTGATGCAGCTATTTGGATTGGAGACTTTCAAGGATCAATTTATATTCAATTCACAATCAAATTTCAGGATTAAATTTTTTGGGTTTTTTCTTGGGTGAGTGGGGAGGAATCTTACTGAACTAACAATTGATGTACTTGCTTTTTATGTAAGGCTGCTATGACTTTGTGTAACCTGCAGTTTGACACCTCCTTGTGCAGGATACTACACCCTGTCAGCACAGAAAGATAGTAAACTACTAAATTAATGCAATAGTATATTAGCATTGCTGCCTTTACCTAAGTAATACTTTGTTATTACTTGAAGTTACATTAATTATCAAACTAGTTACTAAAAAGTAAATAACTGACCTTTTCTACTATTTCTACTGTATTAACTGCCATTGTATACATGCATATATGAACACATGCACACACACACACATACACACGCATATACATACGCGCACAGAGCTGTACTGATAGCTTGATAAAACAAATTTGAGTTTTCGCTAATTAGCCTTCCACAGGATTTCAGGAAACTAACAGTGCTCTCCTATGTTCCGAAGTTATTAACTCAAAACCAGTATTCCTCCTCTCTTTCTTGTGTAGGGGCCTTCCCTGTAACTCACTGTGTTTAGAGATGCAGTAGGTTTTGCCATGAGAGGAAAGACAGGAATATTCACTCTGACACTAGAAAAATAAAATCTAGACCAAGACGCACAAAGGGAACAAAGTAAAGCACTGTACTAAGACTAAGTAAGGTTTAAATAGCCACAGTAGTTCCAAGTGGTTTTGAATGCTGTAACAAAGGTGTGTCCCTAAGACCTATCAAGTGCTGTACATCAGTGTAAAATCATGGAGTGAAAAAAAGAAGGAAAAAATTGATTTTACCAGAAACTGCCATAGTATCACTGATCCATGCAATTGAAAATATCCAGTCCTTATGTCCATCCTAAAAGGAAAAAAATGACAGATTTTTCTGTGTTGTTATACTCTAGAGTAGTTTCAAAGCAGAGAGCTATTCCTCACTCTGAATTTTACCACAAACTCAGAAGGACAGTTCTACATTAAAAAACATACAGATAAGATCCCAGTATCAAGCTGGAGCAGTTGGAAATACCCAACAGTAATGTTAACTTGGTTTGATTTTGAAGTGTACTATTGATAGCGAGCATCAGGTTACAGAAAAACAGGTCTCTGACCAATGGTAAGTTGATCTCAGTTCTAAGGACTTATATTTTCCATTTTGAAATCAGCATTCTTTCCTCCTAAAGTAGCTATGACCCTACTATAAAAAGTAACAAAACCTTAGTTCACAATATATGACCTACAGATTAATTTTTCAAGAGTATTATTTCAATTATCTTTTATTTAGAGACACCTGGAGGGGTGGAGGGGGGAAGACCATAATGCTTTAGTTCCATTTGAAAAGCTGTAAATCGTAGCAGCACACAAATTAATAGTAAGACATAAATCTTCAGGCTTGAGTCTTTCTGCAGCTGGTTATCTGCTACTGCAGAAACTCTGACCTGACCTCTGCTGTTAACATCTGTATGAAGTCCAGACTAAAGAGACTAAAAGAGGAGGAATGAGAGAGAGCGCTCAGCGACACCACCATATTTATTTCAGCCTTTTTTAAGACTGGCTATTTAAAAAGCACTCAATGTTTCAGAACTATTAGCAGTACCAGAGTCTATCAAACTGCCATAAGCCACTGGGTTAGAACTAATCCTCAAAGCCAAGTTCCACCTTTAGAATAATACATATATAAGTGAAATGGACAGAAACCTGGCTGAGAGTTGATTCCCTCTCATGACTGAGAGACATAACAAAGTATGTTTTTGTCAAAGTGTATTGGTGGAGTATATCTGTTTATGTCCACTGTGACTGTTGGAAAGGGCAGGAAAACACAGGTGTGCAGCTGTTCTATGACCTTCACACTCTGCCACACCAGAGCACCTGGCCAAAGCTCTCAGAGTGGACAACAGGGAGATGATGAGAAGCTGCATGGCTCCATGAATAAACAGAGATCTGGCATAAAACCGATCGGTTTTCAAAGGGCAAAAAAGCAGGACCCTTTTGTAGCTGAATCCAAAGCCTCACCTATGTGTGTAGGAATTTTCCCAGTTACCTCAGACTTCTGGCATCAGCTACATCGGGGCGTCCCAGCTGGAAGTGTGGGCCTGGATGACGATTCAGTAGTATTTGGGGATGTATTTCCTCTTACTCACTATTCTGTCTATCCAGTAATGAGTTGATGCA
This sequence comes from Psittacus erithacus, assembly GCA_009867235.2. Classification (NCBI taxonomy): domain Eukaryota; kingdom Metazoa; phylum Chordata; class Aves; order Psittaciformes; family Psittacidae; genus Psittacus; species Psittacus erithacus. The sequence continues at coordinate 14,535 of WYDI02026474.1, read as the reverse complement.
TTGCTAATTTTTATCTGCACTGTACTCATACATAACTGATTTGCTTTATTGTACTTAACTATATATGAGAGACATATACCCGATCCACATTAGTGGGCTTGTTTAATAAACTGTGCATATTATACAGCTACTGTGTGGTCATTTTGTTGCATACTCTGACTGTCAGCAGAACAATAAGCTGCACTGGAGAAGACAAAAATTTGAAGAACTTGTATCATCTCTCAAATTTCAAAAAGAAGTTTTTTCACTAAAGCTAGTTTCAGAGGTCATCACACAATTAGACTTTAACATTTAGGATTCTGCCACATTTTCAACGCTTAAAAGTAAACTGAAGTAGACCTGACTCAGTGTGAAGAAGACGAATTCTGACTTAGAACCCTGAGAAGCTTCTCACATGTTTGTGTACATACTCATAAATTTGAGACAACTTAATCAGGATTGTTTTCAAGCTTTCCCAAACTCCGTTAGAAGACTCCCAAATCTGTGCTTTGTTCTGAAATTCATCACTTCAAAGTAGAACTTCCTGTAGGTGATAGAACAAACTTACATCTCCCACACAGACAGGATCGAGTGTAGGCAGACGATAAACTGCAAGACTGTTGGGGTTGTCTCCACCGGTGGCCAGAAGGGTCCTGGAGGGGTTGAGCTCAATGGCATGAATACCACATCCCTGCTGGTTCACCATGCCGGGTTCACGATCTTTCAGAATAGGAATCTTGGTAATTTGACCAGTCTGGACATCTACTACAAATAACTGGGAAAATAAACAAACAAAAAACAAAACCAGGAGATGTAAGGTATCACTGAACAAGTCAGAAAAATGAGATGGTCAAATACTGTTCCTCTTTTGAACTGCCATTCTTTTCAAGTTGGAATCCACAAATGCTGCAAGCATGGCTGAAAAATGCATATATTTCTTTTAAAACGAGTAAATTTAATTACAGAGGGGTTTATTTCCATTTGGTTTTCACAGCAATGGAAGACAGAGGAGAGATTTGTCATGGGAGGTTTCTCATTTAACAAAGCCCTTGAATCTGAAACTGTTTTCATTGTTCAATACTGTGACAAAACAATATTGGTTTTCTGTTTCTCTGTACCACAGTGAGAAAGAGACCCACCTCGAAACAGGCAGCAAGCCCTAGGGGGCTTGTCATAAGTCTCTTACCTCCCGGACAAGACACCTACCATGAAGTTTTTGTTTTGGCAAACAGACACTTCATAAATTTATATAATTGGAGTTTGTCTTCTGGAAATATAGAGATTAGTAATTAAATACAGTAACTCCAGTGCAAACATCTGAAAAAAGGCATCTAGCTACATAACTCATCCCACAAAAAAGCCAGAACTGTCATTTTGCCCCTTGGCAAAAAACTGTTAAAGGCTTACACCTCTTCAAACAGACAGCGTTTCACCCAGAGTTATGTCAGTTAAAACATATAACATTATGTGGATACAGTCTAAACCAGAACAAAGGTTTACATCATCTGACAAACTGCACTTTCATTTGGGAGGCTCTTGTGTTGGATCATTTCACAGATGATGTCTGGAGGGCAGCTGCAGTAACAGTGAAACACATATAACAGAGGGCACAAAGCAAAGTGATGTAGAATCACAGCTCTGGGGTATAATTAAAACCCACCTCCTAACCCCCCAATTCATTCCTTCTATAACCAAAGCCTCTGGAAGTGAACTGAAGATGGAGAAGACAACAACAACCCAAAACAAAAACAAACAAAAAAACCACCTCAATGCAATTAAAAAAATACAGACCTGTCCTGGGTTCAACAGTAGCAGTCATTTTTCTCCCTCTTAGTAGCTGGTGCAGTGCTGTGGTTTTGACTTTCAGCTGGGAAACAACACTGATAACACCAATGTTTTTAGTTGCCGCTCAGTAATGTTTACTCTGATCAAGGACTTTCTGAGCCTCATGCTCTGCCAGGGAGGAGGGGAAGCCAGGAGGAAGCACAGACAGGACACCTGATCCAAACTAGCCAAAGAGGTATTTCATACCACAGCATGTCATGCCCAGTATAGAAACTGAGGGGTCACCTGGAAGGCCCAGATCGAGGCTTGGGTTTGGCTGGGTATTGGTCAGTGAGTGGTGAGCAGTTGTATTCTCTCCCCTTGTTATTTCCCTTATCATTATCATTACTGGTGGCAGCAGTAGTGGTTTTGTGTTATACCTTAGTTACTCGACTGTTCTTATCTCAGCCCATGGGAGTTCCATTCTTTTGATTCTCCTCCGCATCCCTCCAGGAGCGTACGGAGGAAAAAGTGGGGGAGCGAGCGAGCGGCTGCGTGGTTCTGCGCTGCCGGCTGGGCTTAAGCCATGACAGGTCTCCATGGCACTCAACATGGGGCACGAAGGGTTGAGATAACGACGGATCTAACCCGAGTGTGTCTAACTGTATCTGTGATAAGCATTCATTGTTTTGGATTAATAGCCACTTGTCACAATGCTGATTTATTGGCTCTCAAAGTTGTTGCTCTTGATCTCGGAGTTTCAGCATGTTGTACCTTACAGCAGGCCGTCTTAGTGTTTACTGGCTGGGGGGCCTGGGCTAAGGTTCTTGTTTCACTGTACTTTATGGTAATGACCTGTAATACAACAGACTCATGAATTGACTGTGAAACTGATCTGGCTTGCGTTTTCAGTGTGGTCATCGCCTCTATACTTTGGGAGGGATATAATGGAATTGTTTAGCAATTACACATCATTTTTTAACTCCTCGGGTGGTCAACCTATGAAAGAGACATTCCCTTACACCTCCAGCTCCCCCACCAGACTATTTACAGCATCATTTGAGAGTTCTGAAGGTTTTGTATGGCCTCTGAATAACCTTAAGACCTGCCTGCTGATTGTGATGGGGATCACCATGTTGGCACGCATACAGAGTGTGTTTTACCATGGTCATGTCGTCTGATCTCAAAAGTTAAGCAGGTTTGGGTTTGGTCTAGGGTTAGACGACGATATAGGAGGACAAAGAGATTTTCCCCAAGGCTGGAGAGTCACGAGTGGCAGGGGGTGTGGGCAAGTATCTAGCCCAGTGGGCCCCTCCAGTCCTTTGGAACTTCACCACTGAACAAGTGCAAAATACACAAAAACTAGTAAAACGCTTAAATGAGGTATGTTGTCATCCTGGTCATACCAGAGATGGACAAATAATGACAACGTGCTGGGGCTTGGCCTATGCCTACAGAGCCCTGTCTGACACTATCCAGCACCTTCAAAGGGAAGAAGATGTCTCTGGATATGATGGCAAAGCAAGAGACAACGCAGCTACTCCAATTCCAAGCACAGCAACTACATCAACCCCAATGACAAGTACAGCAGCTGCTCAAACCTTGACTACAACAGACAACTCAGCTACTCCAACTCCAAGTACAGCAGCTACACCAACCCCAGTGACAAGTACAGCAGCTACTCAAACTCCGACTACAACAGACAATGCAGCTACTCCAAGCACAGCAACTATACCAATACCAGCAACAAGTACAGCAGCTACTCAAATCCCGACAGCAACAGACAACACAACTGCTGGTGCTAATTCACCCCCAAGCACAGCAGCTGTACCAACGCTGACAACAGACACTGCAGCCACTCCAATCACAGTGACAGTCACTGCAGCTAAATCAAAGGATCAATTTGTGCCAATATCAGTTGCCCCTGTAAGCAAGGGGAAAAGCAAACAAGAGGCAGAAAGAGCAACCTGTACAGTTAAGAAGGATGAAGAACCAATGCACTTACTACAGGGGACAGCATCTGAACAAGAGCTATTATTACGTGAATCAGAGGAAGAAGAATAGGTGACTTCTTGACCCCGGATCTCGACCGACCTACAGAATATGCAAAAAGATTTCAGCTGTCTTCCTGGTGAGCACATTGTCACCTGGTTGCTTCAATGCTGCAACAATGGGGCTGACGGTCACGAACCAGAAGGTAGAGAAGCCAAGCTGGGATCACTTGCTAGGGAAGGGGGAACTGACAAAGCAATTGCAAAGGAGAAATGGGCCTTCAGCCTTTGGAGGCAGCTCTTGGCAGCTGTGAAGGAAAGGCTTGCTTACAAGGATGATGTTACACAGCCAACTGGACTACGGCAGAGAAATGCATCCAGTCCCTGAGGGAATCAGCCATTCTAGAGATGATCTATCATAGGCTGGATGTAGGGAATGCATCCGTAGATCCAGATGAAGTAGAATGTACACGACCCATGTGGCAAAAACTTACACAGAGTGCACCATCATAAAGGAAATTGTTCTGAAATGGTTTGTCAGACATTTCTGGAAGGACAGAAAAGAAACCTAGAGGTTCTCAGAGAGAAGTTATACATACAAGTTTCATTAGGTGAACTCCCACAGACTGCAGATCTGTTCTTTAAAAAGTGTAAAAAAAGAAGAAAATTTAGCAGCATAACTATAATTCTTGATCTACCAAGCTATCAAAATATTAATGTCAAATCAAAATCTGATACAGTGTGGCATGTTAAACTCATTCTGCAGCAAAAGCTGAAATCTGCTCATCCCTATTTGAGAGTTGTGTTTGAAGTATGCATTACCTTCTACCCAAATTCATGTTCCTCAGGAGGCAGCAGTCCTCCACAAACAGATGACAGGTCCTACAGGGAGTGAACTTTTGTGTTTAGTTCTTTATTTTGCATGCAGGTATGGAGTCAGCCAGCAGCTGAAATGCAACTGAATAGGAAGGAGGCACTCCTCACTTCCCTCTTTCAATGCAGTTCACTGCCAGAGACAGCTAGCGAAAAAAAAACCACATGCTGCAGCCCCTCTGCCCTAACCACATCCCTGAACATCAATACCTGCACTACAGGACCAGTAATTCCCTCTCCTCTCATCCTCCTTTGTCCTTCCCCTGTGAGTGCAGATCCTCTTTTCCTCCTCAGCATTTCCTTCCAGCAGAAACATCCAATTCCACCCCCTATCCTCCTTCAACTACTGAAAAATAAGCCAACCACAAAATCAACAGTTAAGCACCCAAGATTAACAGGTGTCACCTGCAGTGTTAAACTGGCATAAGAAAAGTCCATTAGGAAAACACATCCACAGCTCAGGATATCCACGGACCCAGAGAAATTGTGCTTCAGCTGCAAGAGATTCATATTCATTTTCCTATAGGAAATTTCCAAATTAAGGTGTTCTCAGAAGCAACAACAGGCCATATTTCTTGCAGTGCTTTCACCTACTCGTACCCCACTCTATTACATTGTCAGCCCTTGAACTGCTTTATCATTTTCTCACTTTCCTCCTCCAGTTGCACAGCATTACTGCAACCAGAACAGCAACTGTTCTTACAGCAAGAAACTTTGCACAGTTAAGGGGTCTGGCTTTGTAGTTTCAGCTGTAAAGTTCTAAGCAGTGAGCTCTCCCCTTGTTGGGGAAGGAACTTAGCACAGTGTGGGCAGTTTAAGAACCACCACCGCCAACCTAGAATAAAATAAGGAAGTACTGTCTGCATATGCTAGTGTCTTGCATCACCTGGGGCAGGGCAGGAAGCCAGAAGCTCACACTTGCATCACTGATTGTCAAGAAATCATCCCTGCAAATCCAGCCAACAGAAGCCAAGAGAAGCCAAATAGTTCCTAGACACTTCTAAAGCAAAAACAGGGAGAAATGTTAAGACAGGCACCCAGCTAAAAATGCATAAAATCTGAATACTGCCTTAGAGTTTTAAAGACACTACAGTAAACACAGTACAAATCATCTGACTGCTTTTAAACAAGTGCAGCCAAAACTGCAGCATACAATGGCACAGATTTGAACAAAAACCTTCGCTTGGCCTACTTTTTCCAAGCAAACAGGTACTTTCACCACTCTTGAAATAAGTACACCTGCAAATAACACCAAACCAGCCTGGAATCCAAGAGTCTTTACAAAGTCCTGACAGCTCAACAACACATTTATTGTTTTTCTTTCTCTGAAGCAGGAATAAGAACTTATTTTCCAGCTACTCATTATACAGAAATTGAAAAACAGCCCTAAAAACTTCTCCTAGATGCAGCAAACTCCCATCAACCTTGAAACAGTGAGCTGTGGGTATTTGTCCATTGATTTTAAGCTCTGCAGATAATCCAGTTCTTCCTGCTAGTAAAATGCATGCATGTCAGCATGCCAAATAACATCCAGGATTACTAAGCCAGGATTGCTCTGGCCAACTGCTGACAGAAGTCCAAAGACCAAACTTCATCTGTGAGAAATGGAGCAGACTCGGCTAGTATGTCCTCTGCAGGGCAACCTTGTTCTAACAAGGAAACAGGCTGGATGACATGACACAGAGAAACCATTCTTCCCATATTAATTTTTTTAAGTAATTCAGATGTACAGCTTGCAACAGTGCCACCTGCATTGGGTCTGGCTGAGATTGAGTTAATTTTCCCTATAGCAGCCATCATAGTGTTGTGCTTTGTATTGGCAGCTACAAAGGTATTGATAATACACCAGTGTTTCGGCAACAGCTGAGCATGGTTTGCATGGCATCTAGGCTGGCTCCCCAACATTCCCCCTCACCAACATGCAGAGGGTTGTCAAGATCTTCGAGTATCAGACAAATTGTTCTGTTTTTCTTTGCTTCCCTGTGCCTCGCTTTTGCTGTCTTTATCTTGACTCATGAGGTTTGTGCATCTTATTTTCTTCACCATCCTGCTGAGGAAGAGAGTGAGAGCAGGTTGGTGGGCACATGGCCTCCAACCAAGGTCAACCCACCACTCAGTCAAGGATCAAGGCAGACACTAAACATAAACATCCTTCCCACGCACCTGTAACTGAAAGCACTGACTTTATACAAGATAAAAACAGGCCTCTGAAATGCCATTTCAAGGCAGCACATAGGCTGCCAAGACTCAAGAAACATGGACTCTAAAGACTAATATATCAAGCTTGTACATTCCCCTTCCAGTAGGGATCAGAACAAACAATATTGGAAAATGTCCCTGTCCACTGCAGGTGGTTGGAACCAGATGATCTTTAAGGTCTCTTCCACCGCAAACCATTCTATGATTTATGTCCAGCTTTTCATCCACCAGTACCCCCAAGTACTTCTCCACTGGGCTCTCTCAATCCCTTCATCCCCAGACTGTATCCACTCTGAGTGACACTACTTGTCACCAGTTTCCATCTGGACATTTTGCTGCTGACCACTGCCCTTTTGATATGAACATCCAACCAATTCCTCACCCACCAAACAGTCCATCCATCCATCCAATCTGTATCTCTCTAATGTAGAGAGAAGGATGTTGTCAGGAACCATGCCAAAGGCCTTACAGAAGTACAGACAATATCAGTAGCTCTTCCCCTGTCCACAGATGCAGTAGTTCCATCACAAGGTTGGTCATAAAGGAATTGCTCTTGGTGAAGTGAAGGCTGTCTCAAATCATCTCCTTGTCCTCCTTGTGCCCTAGCATAGCTTCTGTGAGGATCTGTCCTATGATATTCCCAGGCACAGAGGTGAGGCTGACAGGTCAGTAGTTCCCAGGGTTCTCCTTTTCAAAAATGGGTGCAATGTTTCCATTTTCCAGTCACCAGGGACCTCACCTGACTGCCACAACTTTTCAAGTATCATGGAGAGCAGTTTGGAAAGTACATCAGCTGTTCACTAACATTAGGAGAAAAACTACTCACAGGTTTTGCAGTACAGGTGATACAAGTGGGTAATGGCCTCACACATCCTCTTTGAAAGGATCTAAAGCATAACAATCGAGAACATAAAGAAACCACCTGAGAAGTGAGCAGCAGTAAAAGAAGCCAGTTCACAGAATCATAGAATGCTTAAGGTTGGAAGGGACACCCTGCACTAGAACTTCGCTGACTCTGAATTCATATTTCCAGAGACAAGATGATGCAATCAGGCATTCCACCTTGCTATGAAACTGAAGCACTACTAGCTAATAGGCTAGTCACTTTGATGTCACCAAATTTGTTCACTGCCAAAATCATATCTGTCAGTTTTAATCTGTGCCTTGCCCTCTGTGCTTAATTTCTGGAGGCTGGCAGACAGTTAACACATGTTGACTGATGTCAAAGGATGGAGAAGTGAGAGACTTCAGCTGCTTAAGGGCATTTCTACCACCCACACCATACCTGGCACAGAAACTACCAGGCTCTGAAGACACACATGGCTACCATATGCAGTTGATAGGAAAACAAATGCTCTTGAGACAAGAAACAACACCTGGCTATTTACGTATATGCCACTAAAGAAGGATGAATGGAAGTCTCAATTATAGGCATCTGAGGTTTATTTACACTGAGTTTCTGTCACTGTTCAGTGGACTTTGAGTAGAGTTACAAACTGCAGGAGCTTGCCTTCTCATTCCTTTCCTGGGATCAGAAACTAACAGTCTTCTTGATTCTTCATTACGTGTGCAAAGTCAGAAGATCTGTTAACTTGCAGAGCAAGCAGAAACCATTTTCCCAATACGGAATACATATTCATGGATGGAAGAGCAACTGTGCACCATATTCTCATCACTACAATCCCAGAAAAACAAAAGTAGGTTATAATTGTATTAGATGCACCAAACAGATGTGGGATCTCCTGAATGAATTTGAAGCCTCTAAGAAGAAACAAGAGCTGGTGACTTACAGCAGGGCGCAAAAGGTAACACACAAATCTACCAAGGAGAGAAAAGGTATCAGCTAGCACTCAGAAAGCAAACCATTCATGCCTTGGAAAAGCTGAAAACAGAATAGAACATTCCATAAAGAAGTTTTTAAACACAAATATATCTATCAGGCCTGCCTAAAGCAATTTAAAACTAAAAAAAAAAAATTATATTCCAGGCAGTTTTATTCTTAAGCAATTAGATACTAATAAGTTTCTTGTATATAAGGAATTATTTAGGACTTTTATATATTTTCACCCTTAACTTCACAGTTAGCAAAAGAATTATGTCCTGAACACAGAACTAAGGGAACAAAATGATTACTGAAACTTATTAGAAGCTGCTTTATTCTTCATCATTTCCTGAAATATAAAGCAAAAAAAAACCCTACAGCAATCTATAGCAATCTCATGTTCAGTGTTCTCATTTGCTATAAGCTGTCTCCTACGTAAACCTCAAAGTTTTCCCAAGAAGCTTGATCAGAAGATGCTGATTACAGACAGGATTTTCTTCTGAGATTCTCAGAATCAGCCTTTGGTAATTTAGATGCCATAGTGACACATCCTAAATGCTTGCACCTCTTGGACGTTTGTCCACTCATTCATTTGAATTCAGAAAACATTAAGAAGCCCACTGTATACAAGATTTAGGAGATTCTTGCAAGCATGAATCTAGCCTAAACAAAGCACAGGTGATAGTGTTTGAATTTTTAGACACTTGAATGCTTGTATAGGTTCAGTAATTATAAATTTATCAGAAAAAGTGGGCACCTTTAAAAAAGACAAATATTTGATTTACAGTGGGCTGACTGTGAACGCCCAGATCCACTGCAGAACAATGAAGTTATTTCATACACAGAATCACACTCAGGGATATTTTTAAGGTTAAGAAGCTACACCAAATAATTAAGCAAGTTATAATCATCATTAAAAACAAGTGAAATAGAGAGCTCCATAGTCTCTTCAATGTTTATAGTGACTAGTACTGTCAGGCGACTAAAAGCAAACCTGCTCCTCTATGACAAGAGCATATTTTTGTTTTGTTATTAAAAACAGTGAATCCTTCTGGCACAGCATTGCCAAGGGCAGTTTTTAAATTAAATGCTAAAAGCTCTCAGTGGCACACTCAAGCTTTGATTAAAATAACTGCTATGGTTTGTATTCTTCTGTTGCATTAACGTAATAATTACGTGCAACTCCAGTGCAGCAAATCCCATTCAAGTCAACCACACTGTTTTAGATTTACTCCAAACTTAAATGTCACAACTTCAGCATATGAGAATTGGCAAAGGAATTCTTCTTTATTAGGTCGCTTACTCAGGAGATGAGAGAGCAAATCTCATAATTAGAGTGTAGGGTTCAATGCTCTACTTGTTCAAATGTGAACACAAAGCAACCAAGCTAAAGCTACTGCAGTATTAATAATTCATACACAATCTTTCACAGTGCTGAAATGAATTCTTTCGTAATCACTATATTTTGCTTAATAAAAGCCAAGGCCCACCTATAATGTTAAGTCTAGCTGTGGAATCATACACTTCTTTGCAGCATATGCAGTGGGAACAACACTGAATCCCTCTTCAGTTCCACAATTGTTTCGTCCCAAACAATTTTCTGCTAGGTTGCATTAGTAACTCACTTGCCCATTTATCTTTGCTGCAGCAGCACTGGAACTGCAGAAGTTACAGAACACAGCAAAACTGCCCCAGCTCTATAAAACACACAGTCATCTTGCTAGACTAAGCAAGATTTTCAAAAGCTTGTGCTTCAGTAGGAGTTCGTCTCCTGTTAAGCTGTTCCATGAGCAGTGCTGGCTGCTGCCCAGCCAGGACTATGAACACACCAGGAGAAAGAAGGCAGAAAGATTCAATTTCAGGCTTATTCCAGTGAAAAGATTGTTTTGTTTATACAGCTAATCCTTGCTTCTTAAAAGCTACTGCATGAAAGCCTCCCCCTGTGTAACTATGAATAATAGAACATCTGAAATAAAAAAGAAAACAAAACCACACCACTTTCCCTTGCAGGTCAGATCACTGAGCACGGCTTCAACAGTAAAGAATCTTGAGGCAAAGAAGCAGTCAGACCTACTGGTATTCTGAGATTTAAGGACGGTTTGATCTATACATTCCTTAGAACACTTGATTAACTTCTGTGTCACTAAGCAACTTCCAAAGAACAAATCTGGGATTTTGAAACTGAAATTGCAACCTCAGCCAATGAAGTTGGGCTACTTACACCAGCAGAGAGAATGCTACCTAAGAAGCATAATTTCCTTCATTTATTAATCACATAGGACATAATTTAAGATTCCCCTATCATGTTTCAGATCCAAAGCATCACTGTAAGAGGCTGAAGAGGTTTCAGTTTTTGCTGAAGCACATGAAGGTACATAAGCAAGAGAAGTTATATGAACACTGGAAACAGATTTAGAGTGAAAAACCATGTAATTCAACAAGCAAAGGATAATCCTGAAGATCTGAAATTTACTTTTTAAGATAGGAATGTTTCCAGCTACTCTGACAAATATCTGGAATTAACCCACTGTTCTGAGTTTTGTAGCAACTTTTCAAATTCATCAGCACAAAACCACATACAAAACCAAACTGTGCTAAGACTGACTATAAGGAAAAGAGCAACATCTGCTAGGCAGATAGCTAACATTTAGCAAAGCTAAAAATTAAATCTCCAATCTTAGGACAAGAAAGATTCAAGCCTACTGCTGCTTTCCATCCCACAAACAGATGCAAATCACTTGGTGCAGATCAGACAGATACTGCATAAGGTACAGGCATGGCGCTTGAGTTCGCAGCTACATGCACAATGCCATATTTTCAGATGAGAAGGGGTCATCATTAAGCATTACCTTCATTCAAAATTAATTGTGCATGATCTTGACTCCACTCCTAACTACTCACTAATATTTTCCTTGGCAGTCTACATGCTTTGATTATGGTAAGCATCATTTAGGGATGGGGGTGGCATAATTAACAGAAGGGAGAGAACAGAGAGGTGGCACTTACTGTGTTGCATTTTGTCCCACACACCACTTGTCGATGGTTCAGCCACTGGGAGGCAAACACTTTGTTAAGGGTTCCGAGGTGAAATTCTCTCTCCTTCAGGAGGCTGGGAAGCTGTTGGGCTGCATATCCATGCAACAAGCGGTGATAGCTGGACTCATTCTGCATCCTGACCTCTCTACCTTTCAGGTAGTACACCAGAGACCTTTTCACTGGGGGGAGCCTTTTCCTTTTGTGAACTGAGTTATCCCACCCACACTGTGGAAAACAAACACAGAAATGAGATAAAGCTACTGGAACAAACTTAAGGCATGACCCTTCCAAACTCAAAGACATTTTCAAGGAAATACTGAAATTTTCCAAGGTACTTGTGGAGAACCGTACACAAAAATAAGCTCGGAAATGCCTATACAGGCTTTAGCAGTGTAAAATCTAAAGAAGCAACACTGTTAAGCCATTAAAACCAGTCCACACCGGCTCGGCACCGCTGAGACGCCAGACTCCTATAACAAGAGGGAACCAAGAGGGCAGCCCGACAGCCCCCCGCCATGAGCTCGGAGGGTTTGAGGGGTGTGACTCCGCGGGGACCACCCGGTACCGACCCCGCCATTCATCGGTCTCTTCCTCCATCCCGGCGTGGGCCAGCCTTGCAGCATCGCTCAACCCGGGGTCACCGGGGTCTCGGCCGTTATGGGCCGAACGGCTGAACCCAACGGGGGCAGCGCGGGGCAGCAGGAGGTCAGGTGAGCTCCTGGCGCCAGCGGAGCGGGGAGAGGCGAGAGCGGCATCGCACCGGGACACCCCCCAAGACCGGGGACAGGACTACTCTTCACCTTGTCTCATATCCCCTATACAACGGGAACCCCCGCCCGCCCCAGCTGGGCATCTGGACACGGCACAGCCCGGTCAGGGTCACTCCTTCCCCCAGGTACTGCCACGTTCCCCCACACCGGGGACAACGGCTTCCCTCCGCCCCACATCACAGACCAATTCCCGCGCCCCCGACCTACCGCCTCCCCTTGGAGCCCACCGGGCCCTGCGGCAGCGGCAGCCGCCGCTTTCCGCTTCCTGCTAACTGTTTTCCGGGACATAGTAGAAGAAGGAGTAGGAATAGGAGGAGGAGAGGCCGACAGCCCGGCCCGGGCCCCACATGGAGCAGGAGGGGTGGGCGGCCGCCGCGGGACGGGGCATACAAGCGCGGGAGCCGAGCCCGGTCGCTCTCTCCGCCACAGGCCCCGCCGACCGCGCGTCACGACATCTTCCACACGGCTTTCCACCCCCCCACCCCCCTCGGCTTTACGACAGTCGCGTCGGAGCTTTGCGGCAGATCCCCGTCCCCGCCCGAGAGCACTGTTTCCTAGCAACCGCAGGAGGCAGAGCGGTCCCGTTTAGGGTTGGAGGGGCAGCGCCCCCTGGCGGCTGGGTGGCGCTCGGGGGGCGTAGGACGGGGCTTTTCTTCCTTCTTTTATTGGGTTTTTTATTTCTTTCTTTTATTTTAAGCGGCCGAAGCTGGACGGGCAGCTCGTGCAGGGACGCCCGTTTAAGGAGGCAGCCTGGTTTCATCACCTGGCTCCTCTGTGGGGCTCTGAGGGCTGGGCTTCCTAGAATCATAGCATCAGCCAGGTTGGAAAAGACCTTTTGACCATCAAGTCCAACCATGACCCCAGCTCTGCCAAGTCCACCACTGACCCATGTCACTGACAGACATCTACATGGTTTGTGAACACTCCCAGGGACAGTTACTCCATCTCTGCCCTGCCCAGCCTGTTCCAATGCCTGACCACCCTCTCGGTGAAGAAATTGCTCCCAATAGCCAATCTAAACCTCTCCTGGCACAGCTTGAGGCCATTTCCTCTTATCCTATCACTTGTACTTGAGAGAAGAGACTGACCTCTACCTCACTACAACCTCCTGTCAAGCAGTTGTAGAGAGCAGTAAGGTCCCCCCTGAGCCTTCTCCAGACTAAACGCCCCAGGTCCCTCAGTCATTCCCCATCACACTGTGCTCCAGGCCCTTCACCAGCTCCACTGCCCTCCTCTGGACCCACTCCAGCACCTCAATGTCTCTCTTGTAGCGAAGGGCCCAGAACTGAACACAGGATTCGAGGTGCATCCTCACCAGTGCCCAGTGCAGGGGGATGATCACTGCCCTGGCCCTGCTGTCGCACTATTGCCGATACAGGCCAGGATGCTGTTGGCCTCCTTGGCTGCCTGAACACAAGCTGCTCATGTTCAGCTCTGTAGGTCAGCACCGCCAGGTCCTTTTCCATGAGCAGTTTCCAGCTGCTCTTCCCCAAGCCTGGAGTGGTGCATGGGGCTGATGTGACCAACAACACAATTCCTGATGTGAGTAGCTCGAGAGAGGATGCCTTCAACACCTGAGCGGGGGAAGCCCAGCGCCCAGGAGCCTCAGCTCAGAGCAGCGACAGCCACCGAGGGAGCCTCAAGCCCTCGGCAGGCCTTGCCCAGAAGCTGGCAGCTTGGCTGACACAAGCAGCTGACTCACGGGGGCTGGAGCCAGGAGGAGCGGCACCGGCCCTGACTGGGTAAAAGCCTGCCCCAGAGAGTGTCAGCGATCAGGAGCCGAGTGAATAGGGCAGATCTGAGGGAGTTCTCATGGGGGACTTCAACCACCCTGATATCTGTTGGAGGGACGGTACAGCCCGGCACAAGCAATCCAGGAGGTTCCTCGATTGCGTGGAAGAAAACTTCCTTCTCCAAGTAATAGCGGAGGCGACAAAGACAGGTGCCATGCTTGACCTCGTGCTGACCAACAGGGAAGGGCTGGTTGGAAATGTGACACTCCAGGGCAGCCTTGGTTGCAGCCATCATGAGATGGTCGAGTTTGATATCCTCAGGACAGTGAGAAGAGCGTGCAGCAAGCTCACTGCCCTGGACTTCAAGA
>WYDI02026473.1:0-61132 GCA_009867235.2 Psittacus erithacus | reverse complement strand
AGCATTTGCCAGTGAAAACCGAGGCAAAGAAGTCATTAAGAACCTCAGCCTTCTCCAAATCCAGGGTAGCCAGTTCTGATAACTTCTGAAGGGGGCCTACGTTGTCCCTAGTCTGTCTTTTATTTGCTACGTACCTATAGAATCCCTTCCTGTTACCTTTAACATCCCTAGCCAAGTTGAATTCTATAACTGGGCCTTAGCTTTCCTAACCTGGTCCCTAGCTTTCCAGACAACATCCCTGTATACTTCCCTGTATAGGGAAGCAAGGCCGCCTGTCCTTGCTTCCACCTTTTATAATCCTCTTTTTCCTTCGAATTTTCCTCAACAGCTCCTTATCCATTCAAGGAGGTCTTCTGGCCCTCCTGCTGCACTTTCCTCTAGTTTGGATGCAACATTCCTGAGTTTGTAGTAGGAGATCCTTGAATATCAACCAGCAGTCTTGGGCACCCCTGTTTTCTAGGTTTATATCCCATGGAACCTTACTAAGCAGGTTCCTGAAGAGGCCAAAGTCTGCTCTCTTGAAGTCCAGGGCAGTGAGCTTGCTGCACGCTCTTCTCACTGTCCTGAGGATCTCGAACTCGACCATCTCATGATCGCTGCAACCAAGGCTGCCCTGCTGCGTCACATTTCCTACCATCCTTTCCCTGTTGGTGAGCACGAGGTCAAGCATGGCACCTCTCCCTGTCGGCTCCTCTATTACTTGCAGAAGGAAGTTGTCTTCCATACAATCGAGGAACCTCCTGGATTGCTTGTGCCGGGCCGTACCATCCCTCCAACAAATATCAGGGTGGTTGAAGTCCCCCATGAGAATAAGGGCCTGTGAGCGTGAGGCTGTTCCTATCTGCCTACAGAGTGCTTCATCCACAGAGTACTCTTGATCAGGTGGTCTGTAACAGATCCTCACAATAATGTCTCCCATTGCTGTTCTCCCTTTAACCCTGACCCACAAACTCTATTGTCTGCTCACCTGCCCCCAGAGTTCCATACTCTTGTCTGATATCTGTATATGAGTAACAGTTTGTTCAAGCAAGTGACTCCCACTGTGAGGGAAAGAGGGTAGACTATATAAATTTTCTCTTTAGGTAAAGCTTGCAAAACAACTCTGTGTGGGAGCAGTCTGCATGGACTGAGGTCAAGAGCAGCACTTGCAGCAGGCATGAGCAAGGAGATCTACTGTAAAGACAGGCTGTGGTTACACAGCTGACATGTGAAGATTTCTCAGGATAAAGAATCAGTTTTGGAGGAATTTGTATTACCACCCAGCTCCTGGTACATGAAACCTTCTGCTTCCTCTTTCCTAGAGAAAGGTTCAGGCAAAATTACCCTGGCCATTTTTAAACCCCCAAGACACACCTGTGGGACATCAGTGAAGATACCAGTGCCATTTGCATCAGTACAGGAATGGTGAAGGCTGCTCCACTACTGCAGAAGGCTTTATGAAGCCCATTTACTCTCCTGAGCACTTGGATTAGGCATAAGTGCTGAATGAGCTGCCCAATAACTCTCCATATTAGGGCAGCTGAGCACTCATCAGTCAGCTCTCAAAGCTGGGATTTGAAGGAGCAAATCAGTAACCCACTGTATCCCACTTCTACAGCTTCACCAGGGAGCTTGATGGCCATGGGGAATGGTCTGCACACCTGAGGGTAGTTAGAGGCTTTACACCTTGGAGGAAACATCTTCCTTTTTCCATAGAAATTTGTGTGGGAAAAGGATAGTATTCTTTTGGGAGAAGAGCATCAGCTAGGGATTGCATGGTAAGCAGTTCACTTTGACTTGTCTCTACATGTGTGTGCTGTATGCTGTATTTATTTTAGCTGGAAAAGTTGTGTTCCTCCTGAAGTTGAGCTGTGATTTTGCTCAACAGCAAAATAGGAGGGAAAAGTATCACTTCAGGTTTAAGGTATTAAAACCCTGGAATTACCTGAAATAACCATGGTAACAAGCTCTGAAGTAATGGCAGTTGCTCATATTACCATAGAAACAGGATTTAAAAAGTAGAAATTGCCTATAATTTATCTCTGTTGCTTACAGTGACAATAATGTAACATGTATTTTGTGAAAAATACACACTTTGCCTACAGTAACTGTTAAGAAGCTATACAAAAATTATTTAAAGATATTCAAAAGGTACCATTTATTACTTTGCTGCTATGGTTATCTCTTGTTTTCAGTCTTCACAAGAGTGACATACCCAAAAAATGGACATTTCAATAAAATGTAAAATTTTGTAGTCATTGACATAACACAAACAAAAGAAAAAGATTTTGTTGGTCTTAAATAGGCCAAAAATGTTTGTTCTAATTCTTAATAAATAATGATTTCTTATCTGAGCAGCTGTGTATATGTAGTATATTCCTGCTGAAATGGCAGTAGATTCACCAGATCACAAGCTGGTGGCACAGACCCCTGACAGGTATAAGCCTTTTCCTTGGCCCATAGGCACTTGTAGATAGAGAGGGAGAGAAAATGCAGTGTTGTAGTGAAGATGGAGAAGTGAAAATAAAGCAAAAAGTCTTCTGTTTTGGGCAAGATCAGGCACCTCCTCATTTCTTCATTTTGTGGAGAAGTAGCTGGTGAAAACTAAAAAGGAAGATGTTTGTGTGATTAGCCTGGCAGCTTGAAGTCATGCACTATACTTTTCTCCTGTCTGTGATGACAGATGATGCTAAGACCCCCAAAGCCACTGTTCTTCAGACATTAAGCAGATTTGGAAAACCAGAAGAACATTTTTAACCTATTGGTCTGTTCCTTATATCTCTCCTGCTTCAGAGCGTAGACTCTTGCTCCTTGGTAGCCTGAGATACTACAGTCAAGTTCTCAGAGTTGTTTGAATTGGGTTAGGTGCTCTTTATGGTTGGGGAGGTTTAAATCAGAAACTCATTTTCTTTCTAAGCTTTTATGCACATGAATTAGCAATTTCACTAATATGTCTTTACTTTCATTTACATCAGGGACAGTACAATCTGCTATTTATGTCAGCAGAGGGTAAATTTGGCACTCGTTTTTCTTGGCTGAAGTGAGAACAAGCTGAGTGTGTGCAAATCTGGCAAGGCTCAATGGCGATAGAGCAGGTAGGCAGAGGTATCATGGACAGTGAAGCAGGAGAACTGCTCTGTAAGTTCATGCTTGTAAAATGATGGTGTTTCAACTCAAGAAATTGATGATTTGCTTCTCAATTAGCTCAGCAGAGCCCTGCTCTACAGGGGAACTCTCAACTGAAAAGGGTGTGCATAGTCAGGGCCTCTGACTGCTGTAAAACTGTAACAGTGTTTGTAACGGCAGGGTTTGAGGGGGGGTGGTGACTGAAAAAGCCAATCCTTGTGCATAGTCTTGGACATATAAAGAGTCAGGCTTGATAGAGGTCATGTAATACATAAGGTCTCCATGGCATGGACAATTCTTCTCTAAGAAATGAAAAACAACAGTCCCTTCCCTTGCTGCCTGCACCATCCCCTCTCTTCCCCAGCCCTTTCCCCCCAAAAAAAAACTCCACAAACAAAAAAGCCCCCAAATTAAAAGCCCCAACGACCAACCAAACACCACCACCTGCCCCAAGCCATTTAACGTTACCAGGCACCAAGCAAGCATTTCTGGTCATGAGCATGCTACAAGGTGCTTTATGTTAGCTATGCTAATGCTGAAAGCTGTGTAATAAAGAACTACTGATGATTAACACTGTATAAATCTTAATAACAATCACCAGCTAGAACAGCAAGATTTCACTCTTCCTATTAATGTCTACAGATCTGGGGTTAGATTTAATTGAATTCCAAAGGGAAGGAGCATTGGCAATTATTAAAATTATTTAAACATAATTCAATAATACACTTAAAAAACTATGTGGCAACAAACGGCAGGAAAAACAGTGACCAAAATATATTTTCATGTAAGAATGAAAGATTCAGTTTTGATATTTCCTCCAGCATTTTATAAACTGCTTGTGTTTATGTAGTAATGAAAAAATATAAACCTGCACATATTTCATTGCAGAGGAAATAAATGAAGCCAAGTCTGAGCAGGCTTGTATTTAATCATGAAATGTGCTACATTTGGCTGTAGTGAGTTAGCTGTTTGTCTTACTAATGTAAAGCCTCCAGAGAGCTAAAGGCACAGTGGACGTTTTCAGTGGTTTTGCATGTGTGACCTCTAGGGACCTTGGTAAAAATTCTGCATGGAGACAAAAAGATCTGGTTTCAGAGTCCCTCCTCATATCTTGGTTAACGCAATCCTGAAGTTGCAGCCACACCTCCCTTCCCCCCTGTGTTGTTAGCATATCAGTCAAAGAGCAATGCATTATTTGGGCTGGAAGAAAATGAATAAAGCACAATGAGATTTTGTTGTAGGTAATTTGCTGCGTGGCTTCTGCAGATAAAAACATCCATGGTAGCACTTGTCAGAGTTGCAGCATATCTCATAATCCTTAGTCTCTCCTCTGCATGTTTAGCAGGATTCAATTTGCTGTAGGGCTTGTCTTTGCTTAAAAAGATGGAGTAAGGGAGGGAATATTTCCTGGACTTCAGTATCTGAATGCTCAGAAAACTTTTTTTTTTTCAAAAGTGAGTGTTTTGATTAACTCATTTCTTCTTTCATTAACACAAATCGTATTGGTCAAATTGCTTTTGAAAAAAGCATTAATATTTGAAGCCTCCTTAGATAGGAAGGCTGCAGTGATATTAATCTTTTCATTTGTATAACTCCAGTTAAATTATCAGTGTTCCACTCCATCAGGCTTTCCAGAAATCCACGTGTGCTGTTCACGTGTTCTGGCAGTGCCAGTTCATTTTTAACTGAATTAAGAGCCTGGAAATTCAGTCTTGTGGATCCTGCCTCCCTGATTTTGATAGGAAGGGCATTTCTGTCTAGATGTGTATCCTTGTCTTTCTCTGTTGATGCAGCTGGGCCAGCTCAGATCAGGGATTGCCTTTTGATTTAAGTTAACATGTTAATTTAGCAAGCATATGTCTTTAAGACAAAGATGTAACCATTACTGTGCTTTTGCTGCAGGTGGTAAGAGTAAAGAGACCCAGAGTCCAGAGAAAGTTTGGATGATGAAATTGTTAATATTTCAAGTGTACAAGCTGTGAAATGCTCAAGCTTTTGTCTATGGAGCTTATTCTGTCAGTGTGTAGAGATGAATTACTGGAGTTTTGAGTTTTGAGCACTATGAGAATTGGTGTTGGATATCAAGGAGTCTCTTACTTGTGAGGTGCTGACATTATCAGAAATAACTGCAGGATTGTGGATGCAAGATGCACTTTCACCTTTCCTTGAATGGTGCACTCTGTAGCATGGCTGCAGAATTGCTGGCGGCTTCAGGTCCTATAAGGTTCATTCCCTCTTCATGCTTGTATTAAAGAAACCACCTGTTAAATTCATAAAAGGTCTTGTAGCACTTGGGAAGCACTTTCAAATTTTTCTGTGTTGTAGCCATGCACAGCTGTAATACAGCATTGCAGTTCCTAGTAACAAGTCACAAGTATGTACTGAATTTGCAAGGCCTCAGGACTGACCTTTATCAGCTTGCTTGACTTTTTTGACTTGCCTGAGGCTTTATTTTACTTGGCTTAGTTGTGACAACAGTTTCTTTAACTAAGCAGCAATCTATAGCTATTTCTTTTAACTCTTGTTATCCTTTTAAGGTAAAAACTTTTATATAAACAGCATTATTAAGAAGTTATTCTGAGTAGAATTAGAAATTTGACTCTAGTGTAATGTTGTAGTGCAAAGAAGAGGCCTTGACAATTGGAGATGCAGGATGTGGCATAGAGGAGTACTGTCATGGGATAATAAGATATGTGGCTTGGCTAAGGAAATCCAAAAGGTATTAACAACTTGAGGCTTTTTCTGTACTCTAATGGTAGAGTTACCTTTTCCTATTTTATAGCAACCAGCTCTGGACTGACAGTGATCAGACTTAAAATTCAGTTACATTAACAATAAATTCTTGGCTTTAAACAGAAGATGTGTTTCTTTGTTATCCATAAGGAAGATTTTGAGCATGATGTTATGTCCCTCAGAAGTGTAAGCAAAAAGCTTCGTTTTAAACCTATGGACAGATTTTTCAAATACCTGGAGCTGCTCGGGGCTAACTGTGGCTACCCAGATCCTCAGGGCCCCATTTAGCCTCCTGAAGGTGGCTTTAATTACTTCAGTTCAAAACCTGCTGCCATCAAACTAGATTCTCACTTAGGTGCCATAACTTTAGTAGCATGAATATGCTTCTTAGGAGCTAAAAACTATAAAATGGATGCCTGCATAAACCTCTGTGTGGAAAATTTTGTCTTTAATCTACGAGTATATTTTTTGTGCTTCTGTTTAAAATGTATTTCCTCAAGGCAAAGACCCAGAGTACTCATTTGCATTATTTCTAGCTCTGCTGACTGATAGGAGTCTGAAGTACAATTGACATGTAAATATGTTAATCTGAATAAGGATGACTTTTGTTTGTTGGAAGGAAAAGACAGTGGCTAGAACTTGTTAGTACTGTCTTAGAGCTAATGATACCAATCTTTGTTACAAAAAATAATCTCTGAAAAAGTATTGCAATTAAAACTGAGTGGGTGTTTTAAATAATCCACCCTGCTTAGAATTCTATTACGACACGAGTGATTATGAGGGTAGTTAATAAAAAAAGGGTTTTCTATTGGCACCTTTGAGAAGCTGTAGTAAACTATGCTGTACAAATTTTGTTCCTGTGGGATGCTAGGGAGAAAAGAAAACAAGCTCTTTACAGATGGAGGAAATAACAGACTGACTATCCTCATTCATCGGTTGCTGTGACCTAACTGGTACCAGCAGTGATCTCCCAAACAGTATCCCAGTGTTCAATATAAGTAAGTTTCCAAAACATTTGATCCTTTGGCCACTCCCATCTTCTGATTAATCTCCAGAAGACCATTGTCTTTCAAAACCCTTGGGCTGGTATTTAATTCCTAAGAACAAGCTTTAAGCAAACCTGAATGAAACCTGGAGGTCTGTGGGCCCTTAGCTGACTAGGGCTGAAAGTTGGGTCTGAACCAGCTTTAGCATCCATGCCCTGGGTGGGGTCTCAGTGACAGAATATTTTATGCAGATAGATCAGTGCAGAGTTGCTGATCCTGTGCCGCTGGAAATTGAGAGTCTGAATGCCAGAAAAAAAAGTAAAAGTAAAACTAAAATAGAGCAATTTAAAGGAGGTTTCCAGCAAGCTCATGATAAAAGGGGAAAAGGTAATCTAAAAGGATGAAAACTGAAAGCAAAACAAGAGCTTAAAATATGAAGAACTGGTTTCATTCTTAGATACAGTGAAAAAGACACAGCACAGCTGTTCTGGTAATGAACCTAATTCAAATTCAAACTTTGGATTGTCATAAAGCAACATGTCTCACATGGACATATCTTCCTTGCCTCAGTTTGATCTTCTCATTTAACTCCATTTGCCTTGCATAAAGGAAAGAAAACATCTGGAGGAGAGTTAAAATAGCAGGAGGAAAGAGAAGAGGAAACATACTCTACTGTGAACAAATCTTTGCTTCTGTAATAAAGCCTCTTTTCAGGCAAGCAGCAAATGTGGTACAGATGGATACACAGCAGTATAGTGAAGCTCCATGGCCTTGGTGAAAGGCAAGATAGGTGTTTGAATTATATGCTTGCTTGCTATAAACATTTTCACCCATATTCTGTAAGGAAGTGTTGAGAAGAGGAAAACTCCTCCTAGACAAAACAAAAGCTGCCTGCAAAGTGATGTTTTCACCTGTGCTTACATTTGTCTTCACAATCTGGATGGTGAAAACTGAAACAGCATAATGTAGAACAATCTCAAGTGTTTTTTTGTATTCCGTGTTTTTATTGGCTGTACAAGAATCTTGCAAAAGCCAGGCATTTTGCTAGCTGGTATTCCCACCAAGAATGGTGGAAAAAAACAGGTTTGCTAGGAAGTGGCAGCCTCTCACCAGGCATTTCTCTTCATATCACTGGTTAGGAGTGAAGGGCCTGAACTCTGAAGTTCCTACTAGCTGATTTGCATGCGGTTCCTTACAAACACAAAGTTTTCCTCTAAAGAGACTTTCCTCTGTCGGGGGAAAAAGGGAAAGTAAAGGTACAAAGGAGACAAATCAGGAGTAGTGATGGTAGCATTTATGTTTTGTACAAACACAGTTTTTTTTTCTTTCCAGTAACAAAGAATGAAGGCTCGTGATGAAAAGGTGAAAAATATGAAACGGTTGAAAGGAGATAACTTCTTCTGCAAATATCAAAAGAACATATGTTTGTGGGATGCTTTAGAGATGGAAGGTTCTGCAGTGTGCTTTAATTTTAAGGTTGTGGTATTTGGAGGCAGGGGGGTGTTTGGTGGTTTGTTTAAGGGACTTTTTTGATGTGCATGGTTCTGTTAGTGTAAGATGTTTCCTTTTAGACTTGGGCTAGGCAAAATGCCTGTAAAATAAAAAGATATCAGAAATTCCTGTCCCTTGTGAGTGGAAAATGAATTTAAAAGTTTCTAGATATAAGCATAATAAAATGTTCTCAGGGCAATACCTTGTTTGACATTTGTTTCTGTTTGCACAAATGAAAATTGGGTTAGCCTGTAGGAAGCATTCCTTGAGTCTCACTTGAGGACAATCTTTTTTGTGTGTCTTCCATTTAGTTTATCGCATCTGAACAACAACCCCTCTCCAGCTGCATATCCTGTAACTGTTGTGCTGAAGTTGTATCAACCTACTAGTTTACTATTTGGTGGTTAATTAAGTGCATCATAAAATACCTTCTGCCTCTGTGGAAAGGTGTCCAATGTCATATACTTTCCTGAGAACTACTTCTGC
Source organism: Psittacus erithacus (assembly GCA_009867235.2). Taxonomy (NCBI): domain Eukaryota; kingdom Metazoa; phylum Chordata; class Aves; order Psittaciformes; family Psittacidae; genus Psittacus; species Psittacus erithacus. The sequence goes on along the minus strand of WYDI02026473.1, from coordinate 52,331 downwards.
CGTTCAGATGTAAAATATCAGCCTGAGGAGTTTGTTTTGTTTGACGTCACTCCAGCACTTCCTGTGAGAACACAAAATAGCAGTGGAAGTTCTACCAGGTACTTTGAGATAAAGCCAAAATGACAAATTGAAGTTAAAGAAGTTGACCCAGCCCTCTGTTCAATTTGGAAACAGAACCTGAACTTTAAAAATCTGAATAAAAATACCTCTTTGGTTCCACTTTTTGGGCTTTTAAATAATTTCACTCTTCCAGTCGTGAAGTGTCCCTGGTGCCTGTATTTCTCCCTCTGATCCTCCACTGATGGACAGTATTTAAGATATGCTGAACTAGAGCAAGTGATATCCCAGGTGACAGGCTGACCCAGAGGTTGTGGCAGCCCTGGGGTGTGCCCGAAGGACACCACAAACAAGCAGCATTTGTTGCCCTATGGAGCCTTTACTATCCTTGCTTTGTTTTCAGAGCTTGATTTGACCAGAGCTTGCCTTACCCTTAAGAGGGTGATTCACTGCTGGTATCCCCATATGTCCATAGTCATTCTCTCAGCTGACTTTTTAAGTGGCAGATGGTTTACATAGTTGCTGCATCCGTATACCAGATTTTTTACTACCTTAATGTTGCACATTATCAGTGGAAATCTGGTAAATGAGGATGATGATCTCTAGTGATAATTGAAATTGAACTTCTGCGACTCTTGCTGCAACTGTGGTATGCATCTAACTTCCAGACTGTTTTTGCCTTATGTTGTTTTCTGTCTCTGTTCTTTTTCACCAGAAGCACGGGGCTTTAAAACCAGATTTCTGACTACTATTTCTGTGACTTTACCAGGAGCCAGATCAAAATAAACAAGAACAAAAAAATTTTGTTTGCAAAAACAAAAGAAAGACCTTTCCAGAATTCAAGCAATAGGCATGGTAGTGCTGAAAACTTTGACATCTTATTGGCTGCTAGATTTCCCATACTTTAGCTGTGGTGAGTTGTGCATCAGATTCTCTCTGTTCAGTTCATTACAAGGCAGGGAACAACACCTGGATCTCATGTCCCCTTTACAATTAAATATCATGAAGAATGGCATTTATGCACATATCTAACTGTGCCTCAAGTCTGCTGCAATGCATACAAGATGGAACTAGATATGTATGGGGTGTGCTATATAAGAATGTGACCACTATAACTTACTGTTTGTACCATACATTGTGAAACTCACTGTGGATGCAAAGTTTATACAGTCTTGGGTGTGTAAAAGCTAAAACTAAACATGCAAATCCTAAGCACTGACAACCTTCTAAAAGAGCTTGTATTAGATTGTCCTTCTTGCCTTTGCTTTCCAAATACCTCTGTTCAAAAATCATTATTCTCTTCCATGAGATTCTTTCACAGGTGTAGACTAGTGACAGGTATAGGTTCAAAATATGACTTCCACCTCCTGGATTATTTTTAAGTAGTTTCCCCAATCCGGTAGTGAGAGTAAATGTCAAAATGCTTTCTACAACATACTTAGTTTTGGTCTAAGGGAATTAGTCTCTTTAGATGTCATTGTGACTGATACAAAAAATAATTTCAAATATTGTATATTTTAAAAGAAAACATTTTGGTAAATTTATTAGGAAGTTTCTGAGACTGGATATATTTCTTGAAAAACATTTTAAATTCTGTGAATCAATATTTTCTGTTACTCCCTTGGAAAAAGCTCCTTGGTTGGTATAGTTCTTTCTTTAACTCAGGTTTGGCTAATGGAGCTAGGTGCGGCTTGCCAGTATGTCAGATATGCTTGTTTATAAATTTATTACACTGTGGCTATATGTAGTTCTCCTCATTGCTTATTATAAAGCTGTTTAAGCAGCTCCCTATTGAATCTTTTAATGTAAAAACAAACTTTTTATAAATGAAACATGTTAACTCAGAGTTACAGTGTCCATTCAAACTGCAAAATTTTAAGTGATTTTAAATTACTTTGCTTAGTTTGTCTCTGATATCGTGTATCATATTTTAAAAGCAAAATACTATTAAGTATTCTACACGAATTACAGCAGAGCTTTTGCATTTTTAGTGAGGTTGAATTCGGCTTTACTGTGATAAGACTGAAACTATCTGAAATTCAGACTAGGTTAAGTACATAAGTGGGAGTCAATGTGACAATAAGCTGGAGCTGATGGATGTCAAGTGGATGACTGAGGCTGTCCTATGTCACTTTCAACAAGTTGATGAATTTCTGTAAGGGTGCTCTGGGGAGTGAGAAAAGGATGTAAGCTGGCAGAGATAAACCTATATATGTTATTCCTAGAATTTTGCTTATCCTGTGTATTGCTTATGAAGTGGAGACTGGCATCTCTCAGTTTTCTCCTGCTTCCCCTAGCAGACACAAAAGCTGTTATCCAGTACATGCTTTTCTCCATTCTCCACTGTGTTCAAATGTGTCCATTTCTCACAAACTTTGAGCCAGCAAGAAGGCATGTGCTATCAGGCATGAAGAACGTTATCCTACAAACACAGGATGACTGGGTGTTTTAACCTCTATATTCATGCAAAGGAGTTTTTATATTGGTGAAAAAAAGTCCTCAAAAAACCCACAAAACCCTGCTTATTGCATTGTTTATGCAATAGTTTGTAATCAAAGTTTGGATTTTTCGCATCAACAGGAATCACATGAAGAGAGTTTTTTTTATCTGTTTTTCCTCTGGATCTCTGGGGAAGGGGTGAAACCAATAATTGAGAGCGTTTAATCAGTGAAATGTATCTGAGAACACATTCTTCTTGGACTCTGATCTGGTCATTACAGTTTTACTTGGCATTTTCCCACCTGGCATCTAGATTTTAGGGGACCAGAACTGGGGTTTACTTTCGGCATCAACTAGCAAGCAGTTACTGATGACTTTTTAGCACCTTTTTTAAAGGAAGCAGCAAGGCACAGACCAAAAAGATGGAGAAGTATATATCTGAAGGAGATAGTTTCCTTGTGGATTCATTTTTAGGTTTGACCAATACTATTTATAGGCTCCAGTAAAAAATGGCTACATTTTCAAAAAAAATTTCAGTATTTTATCCTGACAATTACTCTTTCACATTCAATACAAACTCACAAGAAATGGTGTAGCATTATAAACCACTTATCACCAAACATATATATGAATTCCTTAAATGCCCATGGAAAAATCTACTTGAAAAAGTAAGATTTTGAAGCTCTGCCTAGGTATAAATTGCAGCCAAAGAATCTTTGCTTCTTAGGCCTTTGAACTCAAGTAGCCATTATTTATCATACCTGAACTGAAGCAATCCTGGGAGCTATCTTAATTCCCCCTTACCCCTTTTGTTTGGTGGTTGTTTTGGGTGCAAGTGTTTGATTGTTTGGTGGGTTTGATTTTGTTATGTGGGTTTTATTTTTTTTATTTTTATTTTTACAGACTACCATGGCTCAGATCCGTTCACTGTCTTGTTTTTCTGCTCCTGACGTAGAAGTTGTCTGCTGTGCTGTTCAGATCAAGGATATCCTAGAATCTTATTTATGCAGTAAGTAGCCCATTTAATCTCGATTAGTGAGATGAAGTCTTGTTTATAAGCTGATTCATTGTGAAAAATGGCTTAAACAGGAGGAATTTAGGTATGGCTTAAAGGAAATTTAAACAAACTGGACATGTAATATCAATTAAATTATTCAACATAATTTGGGCTTCAGGCATTTACAGAGGTCTGAATTTTTTTAACCCCTAATGAATGCAGAAAAAGTTGTGACTTGTTTGGTTGGAGGTTTTTTTTTTATAACGAAGAAATACTTAAAATAAGGGGTCTTTGAATACAAAAGATGTGGGCAACTCTTTGTCCTGTGCTAGCAGTATGACTTTGAGTTTTGAAGGTGCAAGTTCAGTTCTAACTTTTTAAAGTTGCTTTGTTACACTTGGGTGCTTTTGTACTTCTGTAGGGCATAAAGTGCTACAGAAGATTTTTTTTTCTCCTTAGGTGAAACCAGCCTTAGCTTTGTTTTCTGGGTAGGGTTTTGTGGAAGTGTTACTGTGTAATATATCATAGCCTTCTTTCAATTCATCTTAACGCTCTCTTATAGTTGTTTCTCTATGTAGAAATTTTTTTCAGGTAGCACTATCTTGATGAAAAGAAATTTTAATACATACGAAATTTATTTATAAAGTATTACTAGCCCAAAGTTTGAATTTTCACTGATTTTGCTTCAAAATATTTAAAGGTCTGTCTTCCATTTCCATGCTTACTGCTTGAATGTGTTCTAAACTCCTGATTCTTCTGGGTCATCAGTCCTTATTTCCATAAAACAGCAAATGCTGTGAACATAACAGGCAGAAGCTACCCTCATTCCCCATGCTGTTTTGAATTTCATATGCTTTCAATGAAAGATACTTTAAGCTTTTGTCCAGGCATAGGTTGAAGTTTGTGTATAGTAGCATATGTTGCTTGAATGCAAATCTCGCTGCTTTATTCTTTAGGCAACTTTTTTTTTCCATTTTTTTATTTGTTGGGTTTGGTTTGGGTGGGGTTTTTTAGTGTTTTTTTTTGTTTGTTTTGTTGTTTTGTTTTTTTTTTTGTCTTTTCTCCTTCCCTTGTCTCCCAACCTCAGTTTTGTCAAGCAAAACCCAGTCTGAGGTGAGAGTGCTTGGTAGTAGCATGTTCTGTCTTTGCCCACTAACCTCGCACCTCCAGACTGTGGGAAAGGAAGAACTGAAGTGCCGTTCATAGAAAGCTGTTAGAACTAAAACCATGGTAAACTGAGGTACAAAGTGAACTAAATAATGAAAGTTTTTTTCCACCATTGCCTCTAATGAGTGCTATGTTTGAAGGTCCATAGAAATAAGAAGTTTAGTCTGCTGCCAATATTCTAATTAATCGTAGGAGACTGCTAACAATGATGTAAAGAGTCATTGGTAGCAGGAAAAGCTGTCTGCACCATTAGGAATTTGCCTAATTGAATTCTTATAGTTGTAAAGAGAGTCTGAAGAACTGAGTAGATGGAGAAGGTTGTGTGTGTGGCTTGCCAAGTCACTAACCTGTGCTGAGATGTATCAACAAGATTTTGTTTGTGGTGAGGGCTGTTGAAGTATTTAATTTGAAGTTGAAAACAAAACCAGGAACAGAGTGTTTTTAATAAACTGAAATGATAGCACTGTGTTAGTTTCCTTTGACGAGATGGTAAAATTATATCAGTGATTAAGATGTGTGGATGCAATTCTGCATATAGGAAAAAAAATCTCTCCTCACATGCCTTCCCTCCTTGCCCCTCTCCCTCGGGCACAGGTCATTTTTTCCTATGAATTATGAAGAAATTAAAAAAAATGACAGTTTAATCAGTGTCTACTAATACAGGATACCACTTTTTATTACTGTTGGTTTTTTAATCTTATACCTGGAGAGATGTCTCTCAGGTGCCTCAAGAAGTAACTCACGTACTTCTGCTTTTCCACTGAAAATATAGTGATGCATTATTTAGATAACCAGCACTAAATACCAGTATTTCTAGCATCTCCAAATCCCAAAACACACTGCAGTCTATTCTTTGAATCAGAAAACATTTAAACTTTCCTACACACAAATTCCCTTCTTTCCCCCTTTCTTCTGTTAATATGTTTCCAGAGGAAGACCTAGTATCTGTTGCTTTCTTGGTGAAACTGCAACGGTATTCTCATTGTTGTGTCCCAAAACTGACCTATAAACAGCCTCGGATTAATTCAGGGAACACTGCTGCAGCCAGTCACGCTCCATTTGCAAGAGAAGGTGGCTGAGATTCATTTCCTGGAGAGAAGACCTGGGATGTATCCCTATATAGAGATTTATAAGGAACCAGTTTGTTACTGCTCATAACTAAAATTTCTTATTAACAAACACAGGTGAGCTAACAAAAATTGCAGAAGAAAGTTTAAAGTGGGAAAGGCATTTGTGTTTCACTCAACCAATAATCAGCTTGTCCTAAGCACAGGAGGAAATTCTGGATCCTGTCCTTCTGACTTTAGAAAACTAATTTTTGAAAGCTTTCTGAAGGGAATTAGCTCCATATTTTGAGTATTCAAACAAGTTTGTTAACATAGTACAGATGAGGCTCTTTCACTAGTTCAATAAGGATTAATTTTTAATTCAGCCACAGTCCTCACCGTTATTTCTTCCTGCTATAAAGAGGTTCCTGTGTCTGCGGGCCAAGAAGGTAGGAAAAATATGTTGCTGCCTACAGCATGTTACTTGCTTGTTACTTTTGTGTTTAGGCCAGTGAAGTACTCAGTCAGGGAGCTGGGGACATCTATAAAAAGGCAGAAGTAGAAGTTAGAAGAATGGAGTGTTAATTTGTCATGTGCATGAAATCATGCCTGCGTATATCTGGGGCATAAGACATGGTTTTGCTACACTAGACTGTTACCTTAGCAGAAAAAAGATACAGGGGAGCTAAGCCTTTTACATGCAAAAAGATATGAACTTCTCTTTAGGCTAATACAATTGCATTTGCTAAATTGTCACGTTTTGTCTGAAGGAGGACATAGCCCTGAGATGGAGCGACTAGAGACTTTGTAGAGGTTTAATTAGCCCTTTATGCATAAAAAATATTAAGCACACCTGCATACTGATAAATGCAAATAAATAATTTGATCAATGAAAATGTCTAAAGGAGATGTATTTCCTGCAGGATAAGCAGTTCAATCAAGATTCTCGTGTATTTATACTGACCATTAAAAGATACAGGTACTCTACCATTTTGTGGTGGGATTTTTGTTTGAGTTTGGATTTTTGGTGTTTTAGTGTTTTGGTGGTGGTTTTGTTTTTTTTTTTTTTTTTGATTTTGTTTTGATTTTGGTAGTGATTTTATTTCTGTTTGGGTGGAGCTTTATGTCTACTCTTGTGCTTTTAAACAGCTAGGGGACAAAACCTGCCCCTGTAGTTTAAGATCAGGACCCGCAGGTATCCTTCAGTCTTCTAAGATGCGTACTGCAAGACTAATACTCTTTTTCTGACAGCCTCTTCTGGTATGAATCCTTGGCAGTAAATGGTTCAAAGGCAATAAAAGGCAGTTCTTGTAGCTGAGTAGGAAGGATAATTACAGCAATTTTAAGAACTGCCTGAATGTTTCAGAGTGGTGACTCATCCGTAAGTTCTTCTGCACAGCCAGTATATTTTTCTATCACAGTTATCTTGCAGCCAGGACATTATAATTCTGTTTATATTTGTGCATGTCTATCCCCTGTATGGCTTAACCTGCCTTAACAGTGTGTAAATACTGCTGAGTAAATAACAAATGAAAGGTGAGCCTGGAAAGACACTGTTCTATTAGTCATTAAAAAGCTCAGACATCTGGGGTAGAATTTTCATGAATCTTTTTTTCAGGAGACTTTCAGTGAAGGGTGAATGTCAGTCACCTAGCATGCTGATTTGATAATAGTTTGGATGCATTTCAAATACTTATCTGCAAATTAGACTGGAAATGTGGATTTTGGAAGGAAGGGGAAATGGATTATTTCAGGATGCTTGTTATAGTCTGCTTTAATGGTAATGTAAAACAGTTTTCTTGTGACAATATGGTGACTTCCCCCTTCCTACTCCCATGCCCCCATATATAATGGAGGTGACAAGTAAAGGGAATTCATGGAATATTTTGGTCTTTCTGAAATGGATTTTGTTGCTTTTTTAAAGAAAGGTTTTGTTGCCAAAAGAAAGGTGAAAGCATGTGTTTGTGTTTATTTCCCCCTCTTCTCTTTTCAAACAGTCCCAATTGCTCTCAGCATACAGCACTAGACTTATGCAGATACAATTCTTCTGACTCCAGTGAAGTTCCTCCCATTATCTTCTGAAGTGTCTGAGAAGAGCTAGTACTAGTAGCTAGAATGCTAGTACTGCTGATTTAAAGTGCTTGCTTTGCTATCAGTTCTGGCTCAACATGAACTAGTTCTGCAGTCCTGTGCATCCATTGCTATTCACACCTTTCCAACCTCTCCTTAAATCGCTTGTCTGATGCTTCTCCAGCATTCTCTGGTTTTGTTATGCATCATTCTCTGAGGAGGACACCTCTGTTGCTCCATTTGTACAGACCCTGTACAGGAAACCCTTGACTTTATTGACTTCCATTCACTACAAATATTCCAGAACAATCATAAAAAAGGTCCAGATCCTTCATTTGCCTGAGCAAAACTAGTTTCAGATGTTTGTAGATTTTCTCAGCACTGAAACTGGATATGATCTGTTTTGGATATAAACTTTGCAGCTTTGTCTAGCATCCAGTTACAAACTCTGGAGCTGCTTCATGGTAATAGAAGTCCCCTGACATTGCTGTAGTCTTATTTTAGATTAGATGGATCTGTTTATATTTTCTTAGCATGGATTTTTCTTCTCCCTCCTTACAAAACTGAAGCTCCATATCAAAGTGGTCTGGAGGAATGGCTTGCTGCTTCCACTGAAATAATTTGAAAAATAGAGTGAAGGAGGGCTTTAGGGGAGTGCTCTGTCACTTTCAAAAGGAATAAAGTGTGTTTAATTAAAGTAATCTCTGTTTAGATTAGAATAAATCATTTTAATGCCAAGGGTGATTTTTTAATGACTAGGGGATGCCATTCATAGGAGAGACAGGAAGCTGATATAGTACTTAAAACTCTGTTTCCCATATTCTTATAATTGATCACTTAGAAGACGTGCTCTGCCAAGAAAATGATGTTTATTAAACAGTGTTCCACAGCACACCAGTAATTGATAGGAGATGTGGCACTGGGGAAAGAGCAGCGATTCCTGATGAGAGAAATTCAAAGAGATGGAAACTTTCCAATGCATAGAGGACTCACTTTTTTAAAGTGACTACCTATGGACTGTAGGTTACCAAGTCCAGCCAGCACTGTAATAGTTGCCAAAAAGCCCCATGTCCTGCAGTTATTCAGCCTCAAAATATTAGGTCTGCAGGTAGTATTTAGGAGAATAACTGCTCTTAATGAGCTTGGAAAAGATTAATGATCTTGCCTCCATTGTGGGGACAGTTTTACTGGTGCTTCAGTCTCTCACTTTTAATTTCCTTTTCTATTTTTTTATTTACTTTATTTATTTATTTGTTTGTTTGTTTTAGCCATTAGCTTTGCTCCAACACATTCTGGCATCCAAACCTATTTCTATGTCTTATCTTGCATAGGAGAACCTAAAAGATTCTGAGCCCTACAGCAGTGGGAGCTCTTGTTGTCTCAGAACCTTCCCCCACTAGCAGCTGAACATTTCTTACACTGCAGGTAAACAGCTGAAGAACTCTGCAGAGCTGATGAGGTGATATGAGCTGTAGGGGATGGGAGTGATGTAGCATAATTTGTAGTAGAAACAAGCTGTGAAGGGTTGATTCTCCTGCAGGGTATTGGTGTGTGCCACCATGCCATGTAATGAGGAACTGAAACTTGAATGTCTACAGGAATACAGAATGAAGAGTTAGCTGTCTTGGCTTCCCATGTTCAAGGAATGTTGGCAGCAAAAGAAAAGGAGACTGGCACCTTATGACAATACTTATTGTGTCTTGCCAGGAAAGTATGACTCCTGGTTTTGTGACTGGAGGTTTCTTTTCTGTCATTTGTTTTGTTTTTTCCACTCCAGACCAAACTTAATCCATTAACTTTTGTAGCATGCATATACCCTAAAATGTTCCATCTAGCTGCTGAACTACAGGTGGTTTTCATCTGTGTTTTTCAGCCACTCTGATGAGGCTGGATCCTGTAAAATTCTGCACTGCTACTGTGAAATAAACACAGAGCTGCTGCTTCTTGTGTACTATGAAGAGCTTCTAGGACAGGTACCATTTTGTAAAGGTTTGGCAGCTTTCCTTGGCTTCATTCAGGACTGAAGAGGACATTTTTCTTTTGGCATGCAGCATAATGTTACAGTGAACAAAGCTGAACCACTGGGACCAAAGTCTTCCACTCTGAAGTGTGCACTCTAATTTTCAATCCCTGATTTGGAGATACAAAGCTGACTTTGGCTGGACTCCTAGTGTGCTCAGTATCTCTGAGAACTGGATTATTACATGTCAAATATTTGTTCATGTTTTGTCTCAGTTGCTCTGTGTCCAGGTGTGAGTTAGTTTTTGGTGGTAGTTGTAGCAAAAAATAGGTGTTTGTTTGTTGTTTTAATAAAGATGATAGGACAGTGATGCTGGGGTGTGGATTATTTTTTCATATGAAGACTTCCTTGGCTGTGCTCTTCACTTTCTCTTGAGCACCCCAAGCTGCATAAAGAGTAAGATGGAGTAAATGGAGTATTTGAAAGAGTAATCAGTCATGCTAATATCTGTGACTAGGTCTCCTTCATGAGGGAGTTGCCTAACACAGACCTTTGGAGGAACCACAGTAATGCAGTCACCTGGTATCCCCTTAAATTGTGGTTGATAAGACTTAATGTCCAGAAGCCTCCAAGGAGATGTATATTGATATTCAGCATGTTCTGCAGAACTACAGATTAAGAGTCGAGAATCTGCTCATTGTCTTGTGTAAGAATAATATGTGGATGGATCCTTTCTCTTCTAATGAAGACTTGTGAAGTCTAGTGGTGACCCCACTAATTCTGATTATATTAATCAGCTGCATATTTCACCACTCTGCATTTCCTTAAACAGGAATAGCTCTCATACATTTGTAATAAAATAATTCTTTATAAAGATATTGTGGGAATAGCTTATCTCCTGAAGGATAAGCTAGGATTGAATTTATTTTAAACTCTGTTTAGTGGAAAATACTTGTAGTTCTGACATTCCAGTGTTAAAGCCAGAATGGCAAACGTCATGGCTGACTGCTTTCATCTGAAGAGCTCTCCTTTTTTGACTTTACAATCAAGCCCTCCAAGATGATCAATTTGGAGTTATTTGTTTCCTACAGATTGGTCCACTCTTTTCCAAAGCTTAAAGCCAGTTTTGTAGTTCTGGGGTTAAAAAGAATGTGTGCTGTGCTGGACATTTCTATATTAGTGCCCTCAAGCGGGTTCCTTGGTAGCAGCGAAAACAAGTGTCATGGCAACTGAAAGAAATCTTGTCTTGAAGCTGCCAGCCCAGCATGCCTCTACATGTGTGGCTCTTGCCATTCTGAACTGCCATGAAGAAAAGTGCTCCTTGGGTTTTTGTTTGTTTTTTATTCTCCCCTGAAGCAGTCTTCAGAAGCTTTCTTCAATCCCTGCTATTCACTCACTCTCAAAATGCAAAAATCTTAAAAAATGGAGGTGAAATGAGAGATATAAGAAAATCTTAAAAGCTATGGTCTTGGTCTGGTAACACAAAGAGAAACCAGGATTTTCTGCAAAATAGTAAGAAATATGGTTTTATTCAAGCCAAAAGCTTTTTACATACAAATCGACTCTTGCCATTTTTGCACAGGCAGCAGCTGAACCAGCATGAATTCTCTTAGTTTCTTAGAACTTTTCTTTAATGTGAGTCCTTGTTATATGTTTGAGTGCCAATCCATTCATCTTTGTTTCTTTAACTGTTTTGCAAGAAAACATTCCAAACTCAGAGTTGAAAGCAAGACTAGGTAGAGCAAGTCAACATAAGCAACCTTAACTAGTGTTTACAACAGTACTGAAATAACGTAGTAAAGCCAAACTAGCATGCTGGCAACCCTTTCTGTGGCGCTTCGGGTCAGTCTGCATGGTCATGTTTGAGTTCCTTGTTAAAAAACTGAGGTCCAGAGCAGAAGTGGTTTTGTATGGGCTGTTTACATCTGTTACAGATAACTTGAAAAAGCATCACCTCCAAAGCAACCTTGCTTATGTGCTGATGGTTTGTAGAGCTAAGAGGAAGGCATATCTGAAAAACTCCTAATGTTAACTGCAGTGCAATGAATTCTGAGTCAAATAAACAATCAAGGAGGCTACAAGCACAATGAAAAGTTGTCGCTTAATCATGCAGTTCTACAGAGTTTAAACCCATGTTGGAGTGCTGTTCACAGTCACAGGGGACTGACAGAAAATTTGTTTTGTTCAGTCTGGTTGAAAGCAGCTGTGAACACTTCACAGAACTGACTGCTGAGTTGGAGAGCCTTCTTCTTGTCAGCAAAATTTTTAGGTGCTTCTATGACTTCAGGATCTGCTTGCTGTGAGAAGCTGTAAATCTGCTCACTTTTGTAACGGTGAGCAGGGTTAGGATGAACTGAGCTTCTGTTTTGCTATTCAGCAACTGGATGCCTGCAGACTATCCTGCCTGACCATCTTGTGATTCTTCCCAGGGTGAAGTATAGAATCACTGAGGTGGGAAGGCGCTTCTAGAAATTATCTGATTCATAATCCCCTCCCCTCACTTTCACGGGCTTAGGGGGGAGGTTGTTCAGGGCTGTGTCTGATCTGTTTCTTAATATCCCCAGGGATGGACATCCTACAACCTCTTTCTACTTGTTCCAGTGTTTGATCATCCTCAGAGTAAAAAAGAGTTTTCTTCCTGTATTTCAGTTTGTGCCCTTTGTGTCCTCTTCTGTTCCTGAGAACTACTGAGAAGTCTGGCCCTGTCTTCTTATGCCCCCATCAGGTATTTATTACACGTTGATCAGGTCTCCCTGAGCCTTCTCCAGGTTGAGCAATCCTAGCTTTCTCAGGTTCTACTCATACATAGAATAGGCTATGCCAGTTGGAAGGGGCCTACAACAACCATCTAGTCCAACTGCCTGACCAGTTCAGGGCTGACCAAAAGTTAAAGCATGTTGTTAAGGTCATTGCCCAAATGCCTGTTAAATACTGACAAGCTAGAGGGATCAACCACTTCCCTAGGAAGCCTGCTCCAGTGTTTGACCACCCTCTCAGCAAAGAAATGCTTTCTCATGACTGGCCTAAACCTCCCCTGACAGATGCAGCTTTGAACTGCTCCCACGCATCCTATCACTGAATACCAGAAAGAAGAGTTGAGCTCCTCCCTCTCTGTTTTACCTTCTCAGGAAGCTGCAAAAAGCAATGAGGTTGCTCCTCAGCCTCCTTTTTTCCAAATTATCAGAGTCCAAAGTCCAGAATCCAGTCACCTTGTTGTAGGTTGTCAGATTGGTTAAGCACGATTTTTTTCTTTTTCAGTCTTTGCTGACTACTCCTCATCACTTTCATGTATTTGGAAATGGTTTCCAGGAGAATTTGCTCCATTACCTTTCCAAGACTAAAGTGAAGCTGTCTGGCCTGCAGTTTCCATCTTGCTAATGTGAGTGACAATTGTTTTCCTTCAGTCATAAGGAACCTTTCCCCTTTCTCATGATCTTTCAAAGATAATTGGGAGTCATCCGAATTATTTTGGCAGCTCTCTTCAGCAATCATGAGTACATCCAATCAAGTCTATTGGGCTTGCCCATGTCCAGCTAGTTTAAACATTCACAGACTTGACCCTTGTCCACCAAGGGTAAGTCTTCTATCTCCTCATATATTGGTTGGTAAGACTGACATTTCAGAGAAATTGCCATCCTTTGCCTTTTCGCTGATATCTAGAATCCAGGTCTGATATCCATTAAGCTGATGAGACTCTTTCCATTTGGATAGAGCAGCATTCAGCTGGATGCTCTGAGATTTCAGAAACACATTTCAACGAAGGAAATAATGAATGCATTCATGCTTCTTCCCTACCCCACTCCCCAGACAGCTCTTCAGAGCAATGATTTTTAGGACCTCTCCATTCAATTTAGTTAGGTTCCTGGGTCAGTGGTGGTGATGGTGATGAGTTGATGGTTGCGTTTAAAGCCGAAGGATTCTAAATAAAACTAAACTAAGGCAGTAAAAGAATGAAATTTGGAGGAAAAAAAATTAAATGGGAGGGGGAATATGTGAACTCTAAGTATTACCAATTACAAATAGGAGAGCTGAGTGCTTTGACACAAAGAATCTGTAGAAAAGAAATTAGCTGTTATCTGCATGGGGCTGAACAGGAAGGTTATCTGCTTCTTGAAAGTTTGGGTTTTGGTTTTGGATTTGGTTGTTTTTTTCTTTGCTTTGCCACTACTGCTTGGTTAGGAACAAGGAGTTAACATAAATGTGTGAGCTGGGAAGTCCTATTAAAGCTCTGTCTGCAGAATTAACAACGTGTAATACTGTTAGATCTGCAGTTTACTGTAAAAAGTGGCACTTCTACGTACTAAACTCTAAATCCAGATCAGAAGCTGCTCATGAATAGTGAACAAATCTTGCTAGAATCATCCTACCTTGTTTTACTTGCCTGGAGTAAAGACGGTAAATTCATCTTAAAATCTTACACAATTTCTGCTTCTATGAATAAAGGGCAGCTTGTTCAATGGTAACCTATTGCAATTGCATTTTTTTTAATCATGTTATTCTAGTAGTGCTTGTATACCTCTCTCTATTCATCTACTATTGTCTTGAATTTGTTGCTGTCAGTTTATTTTTGGTTCTGTGTGTAGAAGTAGAACTCTATCAGTTTTATGAGTGATTTTGTGTGAACCAAGGCTTGTCAAAACTGCATCAGGATTGTATGATGGTGATGTTTGGGAGCTTTGTTGTTTTATTTTTAGTATAGTAGCAATAATAATAATAATAGTAGTAATATATTTCCTACTAATGATGTTATTAGTAAATCGTATCTACCAGCTGGTCTATCTGACTACACTTGTCTCTTATTTACTTGCTCAATCTGCTATGTGATGCTGGAGCTGGCAACCCTGTTTGTGCTGCTTTTACATCACTGAAACAACATAATGCACCAGCAGTTACAAGCCCTGTGGTAATTCAGCAAGTGACAAGCTCCCTGTTCACATCTCCTGTGTCTATTTTTTACTCCCCTTTTTTAGTTTATTCTTTGGTTCAACAGTTTGTGTGAGAAATAGCTTTGACTAGTGATTGGAGCATGGATATGGAAGAACTGCATACAGACTCCTGACACTGCTGTAATCATTTTGTAATGGCACTGAGCTTATGTTTTGACTTTGATTTTCTACTTCAAAAATAATATGTTTTTTAAAGTAGCATAGATGTTTGCTTAGCATAACTAATAACTAGCGTATCTCATGATCAGCTTGTACTACAGTCCTTTACTTCTTTAAAAACCCAAATGGAAATCCTTTTGGCAAAAAAATCATTTAAGATGAGGTGAGGTTAGTAGTCTATTCCTTAGGTAGACTTATGAAGAGACATGCTTCTCTTCCCCTCCTTCAGGAGGCCAGTGAGTGGAGGCTGCCTACATGTAGATCAGCAAAAGGCTTCTGTGCTGTAATCAGTCAGTCATGGAGCTGTGTGTGAGCCACCAAGTACCCACTGGGAAGCTCAGGCAAAGATGAACATTTTTTTTTTCTGCTTCTCTAGTATGCTGCTGAACTCATTTTCATCTCTCACCTGAGTTAGCTGGTGCTTTTACTTCTCTCCTGCTGCCTCCCAAAGTCCTTCCCAGCCTCTCTTTAACAGCGTGCTTTTAACCAGTTCAAGGGTGTTGCTTATGCTCCAGACATAGCTTTCTCTCTAAAATGATCTTTGAAACAACCAAGGGTAAAAGCACTTTGATTTATTATTTACAGGAAGTGTGTATTTGTAGGTGTGCTGATGAAAAGCCTTTTTGAAATGATAGAAAAGTGTTAACTTCCAAACTGAGTGCTGCCTTTGCCAATACAAAAACAAATGCACAGCTTCAGAAAGTTCTCTTCTATTTTTTCCTTAATTAAATGTGCAAAAAAAAGAAAAGTAATTTTTTTTTAATCTTTGTGGGGGAAAGATGTGGGTGGATCCCAGGTAGGTGAGTTGCTTCACTTAGTACACATCTAAATTATTCTTAGATACCAAAGTGGTGCCTGAAATTTACTTAATTTCTTACAACATGTAAGGCTTTTTAGCAATTACTGTATCTGAGAGTATGGCAAATGCTGTAGGTACTATAAAGCACAGAACATTAAAATAAAATCTCCTCAAAATTAAAGTGTCTCCTTCTCAAGAGCCACATGAAATACCGTATTCAGCCTTGGTATTCCTCCATCTCAAAGTCTGTGTGAGGAAACAGATGCATAATAATTATTAATTAATACTTAATGCTTAGGTTGAGATAAATTGAATATTGGCTTATGGTGATTGGGTAAGGCATGAACCCATGATAGGGGAGAAGCAAAATCTGTTCCTCCATCATTTGACTTGAGTGAGGGGTATTTCTGTTGGCGCCAGCTTGGGGTGTAATGCTATTTCCTTAGTTCTGTCTGCTCCATCCCCTTTCTTCTGATAATCTGCAATGATGGGACCTGCTGTGCTGGGACAAAACAGCAGTCTCAGATTTCTGTCTCTCTGTTCTGTGACTCAGTGAGAGAATCCTCTTTCCGTGGCCGACAATGGAAATATGCAGTGGTTAAAGTGGCACAGCTTTGCTTTGCAGCTGTCTGTCTTTCGGACAAGTAGCTGTTATTTGTAGCAGAGTTGCAGTCACAGTCAACATAAAGTACTCTGCACCATGAACAATTAAAACCACGTTAAATTTGCACTAGAAATCATGACACTGAAATTATCCGGGAAAGGCTACAGGGGACATGCCTCTGGCCTCTTGTACAGTAATAACTAATTGGGTCTACTTTCCTTTTCTCTATTTTTTTTTTTTTTTATTTGCTGTGATTGGAATGGGAGTCTCTGAAAGTCAGAGCTGCTGCTGTGCAGGGCTTCACTTTCCTCTCGTAATCCACATCATTCTCTAATAAGACGGCTTTACGCCTAATGAGAAGCCTTGACTGCAAGTCTCGTTAACCCCCTCTGCCTTAGGTGCTTGTTAGTGTTCTCCTCTTTTATGTTTGCTTGGTGAAATACAGAACGGAGGAAGTGCATTGCTAGGGAGTGGAAGATGGTGTAGAACTGATGTAGTGAGGTTGTTTTGAAAGATCCTTGATGGTGGGGGGAGAATAACAGATGTCATATCTTATTGCATCTTTCAAAACAGAGGAGTTGTCAGTGCCCTGGTTCATTTTAAAAGGGAGAAAATTACCTGGGCTACAGAAATGTGCTGATGACACAGGCCACCCTCAGAATAGACTAGCATGGAATGCATTAATGAAAATAATGTTACTGGACAACTTACTGTACAGGCACTGACCTAAAAAATAAAATTAGACAAGGAAGAACATGTGCAGGACGGAACAGGAATACAAGTGATTTTACATGTCTGGAGAACAACCTCAAACCTAATGTCCCATAGTTGAGGAATAGGGGTGGGGAACAGGGCAGAACCAAAAGTTCTTGAGCCCTCGGAAGGCTGAATATCAGTATTCCCCATGCTTGATAATGCGTATTGGTATCTGCCATGCTTGTATTCTTACTTATAATATCTTTACCAAGATATTGTTCAATGATGACAGATGATTCAGGACCTTATACGTTATGTGTCTAGTTCTACTAAATGGTGAGTTGTGATGCTAAATGATGGTACAAATGCTCAAGCCCTGGAATTTGATGCTACAAAATGTTTCATTAGTTTTCTTTGTCTTCTGTGGGCATTATCAATTGTTCACTATATATGTCTCTTTGGTCATCTATCAAAAGCTTTCTGCATTAGCCAAATCAGTTTTCTGTATTGTATGGCAGAAAATCAAAGTTGAACTCAGCCAAATCTGTACGAGACAAATATTTGAATTTGGAGGATAAAACCAAAATCCCTGTAGCTGAAAGGTAAAGGTAAAGTGTTCCCTGCACTAGCCTGTACAATATCAACCTTCCTGTTTAATTTTAGTGGCTTTGGTTTTCCCTTATTGAAATCTGTTGTTTCTTGTACTATTCATAGGACTGTTGGAATCTATGCTGTTGCTTGTCTGGCCTGGGAGGAGACAGGCTGGTCCTGTGTCAAGTCTCCTGAACAGGCATTGTCAAGGAAGTGGTTCTGTTCTCAGATGTGGTGCAGAGGTATCACATATGTAATCACATACAAATTCTTAATCGATCTGTGTTTGTTCACTTGTGAAATGGGTACAACATTACTTAATAAGAACTCTTTGGGAATGAATGACAGCCATGTAGTATAATAGTAAGAGGAGAGAATTTATGAGCCCTGGGTGCTATTATGGCTGTACTTAAAAAAATATTTTCATAGCTTTGTAGCTATCCTTAACTGTTGCACAAGTTTTCCTTTATCAGCTTCTGTCTTTTTTGGATTAAGTCCTCCTTCATTTACTTATAAGCATTTTTATGCTCATCATCATTAATTAAATAGGAACTAATTGTAGCCAAGAATCAATTTATCCAGCAGCAATTTGTCTTGACTAAAGCAGAAAAAAAAATTAGAAGTGGAAGTTGTATTTTTTAGCACCAGATGATTTGGTTTCAGAGGTCTTGATCAAATTAAATGGAGGATCAAATTAAGTGCCAACCACTGACTGAATTACACTGAAGACACTGTACTTGCAACAACTATTTTTCCTTATGCAAATGCTTATGAGGTGAAAATGGGTAGTTATTCACAACTGTAGCAGCTGTGTCCCATATTTTTGACTCTTTCTTTCATCTGTCTCTCAGTCACTTTAGAGGAAATATTGCTTCTTCAGGAGACGCATTCAAACTGCATGTGCCCCTAATGTAGCCATTCAGTCTGCTTCTAAGAAATGCCATACAAGTAATGCAGTCACTCTGATTCCTAAACATAAGACAGTAATGTAAAGAAAACAAGCACATCAGAACTGCCTGTGAATGGGCACATGAGCTACACAACTTGCAGGTCACGAAATGCAAAGAGCTCAGCAGAAGCACTGTACAGTTTTTCCTATGAAGTACTGAAAAAATCTCTTGTTCACATTCTTAATATCCATGGCTTTAAAGCAATACTTTTATTGTTGTTTTTTTTGTCATATAACTCAACATTTTTTTCATTCAGAAGTGTAATCGATTTAAGTACTGTATGAAATTCTGTACCTTTGCTAAGAGAGGGAATAAACATGAGAAAATGAATTGTGGTCTCATAATGTGAGTTTTACTATTTTAACCAAAAGCTAATTTAATTCTAAGCAAATGGAGAGTAAAACATTTTATTGAGAAATACATTAATATTCAAAGCGTTGTTTTTCTTCTGTGTTTGCACATGAGGAACCTCAGAATACATACCATCCTTAGTGCACCTTCATTTCCTTTATGTAGTCATGCGGGGTCAGGCCTAGCTAGTAACTAACAGCCGGGAGGACGAAGTTGAATCAATAAGTCGTGACAGACAGTTTACACCAATCGCATTAGACAACTCTTTGCTCTATAAACTCTTACTGAAAAAACCTCAAAACCCAACCAACCACAACCTCCTCTAAATCCTGTCCTTTTTGGATGCTTCCAACAGCACTTCTCTGAGAGGCCAGTGGCAGGTTTGTGACTCCAAAGTCATGAGGAGTGTGAAAGCTCTCTTCTAGTCTCCCGTGCCTTCTCATTTGTCTGCGCAAGCAGGAAGTCTTTCTGTGAATCCTATGAATCAGCTGGGTCAGTGTTTTCAGTCTCCAAAGGTATCTTTTTGTGCTTTGATCTGCTGATTACTTAGGGGAAAGTGTCTTGCTTGTAAAATGGCTGGGATGGAAATTCCACTGCATTTCTGATGTGCCCCTTGCTTTTAACTGTCTCTTGGAATATCAAAGATGGCACATTTATTGAGGAGAGAGCATGACATTTCTACAAAGAAACTTTACATAACTCAGCCTTTGCCTGAGAGCTTAAGCATAACATATGCTTAAGACTGAGACTGACCCAAAAGCTTGCCGACAAGCTCTCTCTGGTAATCTTGTAGGATCTGAGAATTGGGTCTAGTGTGGACAGTGTCCATACAGAGAATTCATCCAGTGATCATGAATTTTTTTTCCGCTTCACCTACTTTTTCTCAGCTGCCTTGGTGTGCATATATTGCTATCCAAACAAGCAGCCAGAATGCACGAAGTTGTGTTTGATCAAGGAGGTTTCAGACAGGAGCCATTGTTTCCTCCTGACATACTGTGTGAGCTGTTTGAACCCTACACATTGTGTTTAACAAGAACTCAGGTGAGAATGGTTATTAGGGTAAATACAGAGCAAGGCTGAATCACTGCAGATTTACAGTTGATGGTGCATTGATTTAAGGAAAAGAATGTTGAATTTGTTGTAAGAGATGACAGCATAAAAGCAGGACGGAAGATAAATGTTGGCAAAACTAATGGGATGCATAATGGCTTAGTTAAAAATGGTGAGAAGAGAGAGGTGATAATCTCTCAGGTACAGAGTAACTTGGTTATGTTCTCCCTCAGCTTACTGTGATGGTTAATCATAGTTTGGGATGTTCTTGGGCTATTTGTGGTAGATCTTAATTGGTAACAAAAATTGTAAAATACAAAAAGGGGAAAATTAAAAAAAACGTATGGCAAGTCTGTCATCGTTTCATCCTTCTGGACTTTGGGTTCTAGTCTTTGCCCCAGCTATTAAGAAAAAATGTACTGTAACCAGTAGACTTTTTTAATGGAAAAATTTTTCTTTACTAAGTTCTTCTAATGCAGTTCTTAGCTCTATAATGCAAGTTGTTATGTGTAGTACTGATAAATACAGTGTGTTGCAGAAGTTTACTTTCTCAACAGATAGCAGCAAGGGGATAATGCATGTCACCTGTGGACAGCTGCTGTTTTGTGGTAGTTTTCAGTGGTCTGTCTTGTGAAGCTAATAAAAGGTTAATAGTGAAGCCTTTAAAAGTGCTTTTTCTAGGAAAAGAAAGCAAATGCTTATGAATTTTCATCTCTCTCACCAAAATGTTGTGTCAGTAGCCATGTAAGGATAGTTAAATTTCACCCTTGCGATGTGTCACTCCCTAGCTGACTAAATGAATGTGGTGGTCACCCTCTCCAGGGATAGAGGGTTAAATCCTAGCAACAGGCAGTTTTTTTCCCCCTAATTTCTTAGATTTTTGGCATTGCTTCTGAAATGTTGGCAATAGCCTATGGTTTTTTAAATTGCCCACTCTCAGCAGACATCCTGATTTACAAATGTCCAGCTGTTCATCATTACTCAGGGCCCTCATTAAAGCTCAAATATGCTGGATTCATCATTACACTCAAGTTATAGAGTGCAATGTAAATCAGAATTAAAGCAAATGCTTAAACTTTTGTTAAAGGTCTGAGGTTTTGTTGCTGTTTTTTGTTGTGTTTTGTTTTTTTTATAGTTTAAGTAATATTTCATAATGTGTTAAGTTTTATATGAGGCAAGCAATGATTTATTATGATTTTACTGAACATTGTCATAAAATTAACTCAGTTTACAGTCATAGATTTAACATAATTATTCAATTACAGTGTCTTGAGATACTAGCATTTATTACTGTTTTATGCACTACTTATATTGTTACAGATTATAGATTTTTATAGTAAATCAGCAAAATCTTAGCATGTGGAACAATGCTGCTGTATTAGTATATACATTATGAAAGACCTATTGCTATGTCTGTGGTTTCTAAAGTTAGTGGTTGTGATTATTAGTCATGTAGTTACCAAAAGAGCAAACCATCTTGTTAAGATTGCAGTAGTGGGACCAAGCAGTCAGTAACGTCTGAGCATTCCATGTAGACTGAGGTTTTTTGGTTAACGCTGGACTGCACAGAGAACAGTGAGTGTGAAACAGTTCATCACTTCACTGTTTTATGGCAGTGAGACCAGGATGGTACAAATATAAAAGGATGTTGTTAGATGAAATTTTGATTGAATCTGCTGCTTAGGTTTTGTGAAGTGTTACAAAAACTTGTATTAGAAAACTTCATTTGACTGGCATTTTGCATTAAAAACATTTTTTAATTGTGTTCTTTATTTTATGTGTTCCCACCCAAGCACTACAAGTAGAACGCCATGCTAATGTGCTTAAATGGCATGAAAGACTCATTCTGATTTTTTGTTTGTTTTTGGGGATTTTGGCTTGGGTTTTGTTTTTTTCCACACTGCATCAACTGTCAGTAGGAAAAGGCATAGCAGTAGGATCAGTGTAATATTCTGCATTTTTTCTGTTTCCGTGCTAATTAAACTAACTGTTCAGTTTTCTTCATTGTTCCCTAAGCACATCCCTCATTCTAGTCCAAACACAGCCAGACAAAGCTTCAAGATGCTGTGGATCTCATAATTTCTTTGTTTGCTAAATTGAAATGTTGTCTTCTATCAAATTTCTATTCTGTTTATATGTTGGTATACAGTCAAAACAAACCTTAGTATTCTCTCTGACAGTTAAATATCATGAGCTGCTTTGATTGTTCATTATAAAGCAGATTTTCTAGGCCTTTATTTATTCTTTAGGTTATATTTGAAACAATCTTATTTAACACTCTAGGAAAAAAAAAAAAGAAAAAAGAAGCCAGATCTGAACCCTTCTATGGTGCTTATTACACCAGCACGTAGGACTTGGCTATTTCTTCTGTATTTCAGAGCTGATTGCTGGAGTGCTTTCTTTTACAGCAAGATTCATGAAAACATTTCCTGGGCTACCTGTATGTCTTGAATTGCAACAAAGGGTCTGGATGACTAATCTGGGAATAGAGGTGTGGCTATGCTCAATACCTGGCTCAGATGTCTGTATTTTTAGAAGATGTATAATCTTATGCCTGGGGGAAAGGAAATATTTGAAAATTGCCAGGATGACCCAAATGGCTTGGCCTTGCCATCCATTCTCCCTTTTTGGGGGGTACCGAATCTGTAAATTTACTGACTATACTCTGGGATGTTTCTGTCCTCTCCTGAGCTGTTGATTTAATATGTAGGAAATACTTTAGGTCTCAAAACACATCTACAGACATGCTGCTGTTCAATGGAAGGTCCACATTTAAAACAATTTAAAACAATTTATTAGGGAGGTTTGAATTTTTGTAATGTGCGCTATGCTGATCATGCATAATTATAATACATTATTTCAGGTCAAATCTAATACTTTACAGAAATCTATTACATTAACAAGTTTACACTCCTATAAGCAAAAGCTTGTTTGAAAGCAAGATTTAGATTTCATAAGACCACATTCATTGTCTTTGATTACATTGCACTCTTTTTAATGCCTAATTGTGTCATAAATTAGTCATTGCATTATTTTGTTGGGATTGGTGCCAGATCTACTGATTGCTGATGTTAAACCAGTCAGCCCATTTGCCTTCATGAAGTATTGCACTGTCACTACTCTTTTTTCTTGCACTGCTGAACTTTTTAGGGCTCCAGAAGCTATTGAAAGTCTGATTTAGTGGTTTAGGTTGCTGCCTAGCCAGCTCTTTTTGTATGGTTGCAGAAGGAGTTTGTTTTGTTTTCCTGAGGACTTTATTTCTGAAATGTTAAACTGGTATTTACATTTCAATAATAACTTAAGATGATGCAGAAGTATTTTGTTATCTTTAGAGGATGTAAATACTTTACACCATTCCATCACAAAATTCAGGAGGAAAATACTGAAGACCTCTGCTTTTTTGTATATATTATTGTACATAACTTGCTAGTAATCTGTATGTGCTGCTACTGAGATCCATTTTTGCTCTTGTTGTGCTTAAAAACCTTCAAGTGTAAGACAGAGAATTACATTTATGTCTGTTGTTTCCTGTATAAAATTCCTGGTCTTTCTAGGTTTTAATACCACCTCACTATTATAATGCAGTCATCTCTGTGTGAGTGTATGTATTTATTGACAGACTTTTCTTGTCTTTCTAAAAGACATTTCTTTGTCCCCATAACTTTCATTCCTAACAGATGGATTGTGACTTTTGGGGACATCTCCTAGTTGCTTAAAATGGTTCTTCACTATTTAAATTTAACTATAGCTTGCTTTTTTCCCTTCTCTAAGATGAATAGATTGATATTTTTCAACTTGGCAAATGGATATCTTTACAGCCATTGTGCTTAGATTAGTAGTTTCATGTTTACACGTCTAGCAATGGTTCGTTGCTTTGTTTTGGGAATGCGTCATCTGTCCAGATGATGGCTGACGTAGAATGAACATGGCTTGGATGTGAAATATTTGTGAGTCAGGTTTCTGAATGTAAAACAAGTAAAAACTGCAGAATATTTTAGTACTAACATTCTAGGTTTTGAGGTTAATGGTTCAGCTTTTCTCTTTACAGCAAATAATTAAGCCACGGAAGAAGGTTGTGCTGTACTTCAGTGTGCAGTGGTGGTCTGTAGGAGATGCCATCTAGTATCTTAAATGGTAATAATTTATCTGTTAAAGTTTGAGAGCTCTTGCTTCAGAGCTGTGATAGACTTGGAGAGAAGCAACGCTCTCTGTTTTTCTTTCCCCACCAGATTCTTACTGATTGCCCTTAATGACTATTCAAAAAAAAATTCCAGTTTTAATTCACTGATTTTAATGCTAAGTAGTCTGGGTCTATGTAAATGTGGAACTTAATTCTGTATATGGATCCTTCACTGGTAGTGTAGCCATAATTCCCTCATTTCAGGACATATTATCAGTACACTATTCTACAGTAGACAGTTTCCAATGACATCTTGTGGCACTTTTCTTCCCAGAAGTTCTCTGAAGTGCATATCTGTATTTCTTGAGTAGTGCATAGAAACATGAGCTCAGAGAGGAAACAGAGTTAATCCTAAAGGCAAAAGACCTCCTGATATCATGGTGAGAGTGATTTGTCAGCTTTCAGTATGCTTTTAGTGTTTGCCCTTGCAGGTTTTCCTGTGTGCAAACAGTAAGAGGAAATCTAGCAGGTCATATTTGTTCAAGCAGATGCTGATTCAGACAAGGACTGAAATTTGCACTTCATACTCAGGATGCAAGAAGGCTCATCTCTATTCAACAAAGCT
The DNA here is from genome assembly GCA_009867235.2 of Psittacus erithacus. Lineage (NCBI taxonomy): Eukaryota > Metazoa > Chordata > Aves > Psittaciformes > Psittacidae > Psittacus > Psittacus erithacus. The sequence continues at coordinate 27,704 of WYDI02026473.1, read as the reverse complement.
TTTATGTCACCACTTCAATAGGCATGTGCTCAAGTGCTTCACTGAAATAGAAATGTAATTATTTTCTGTGCATTGACTTAAACTCTTTGCTTAGACTGGCACTTGTCATGTCTTCAGTAATCTGCTCCTGATTCCTAAACAAATCCCTCTGTCCTTTTCAATAAAGGGTTTAATACTGAGTTTTACAATGCACATGCCTGTGTTTACAATAATGAACTTGAATCACAAGTGGAGAGCTGGGGTGAAGAAATTGCAAGCTACGGTTAACAGTCACCCTTGCTTGCTTGCTTTCTACCTGCTTCATCAAGTATTTTATGAGACCTGATGAATTTTCCATATCAGTGCAAGAAAATAGCTTTCTTACTATACTAAAAGTGCTGCTTTCAGAAAATTCTGTTTGTCTTGGTTTTTGTTCTTTGTTTTTTGTTTTTTGTTTTTTTTTTTTTCCCCTAGTAGGGTTTGACATCATGTCTGTGTGTTTGTCCTTGAATTATTTTGGGAGAAGGAAACTAGATTAACACAGAAGGGAGCCCTTGCTTAATTGCTCAGGCTTGTATGCAACAGGACAGCACTTCTGTTCATTGCATGGTGGACAAAAAAAATGAAGAGTGGTATTTTTCAAAGGTACCTAAGGTGATGTGAGTGTGCAAGTCCCATTAATACCTTTCTAGATGGATTTAAAAAATGTAGGTGTTTGGGGAAATAATTTATGGGAAGCAATGAAAATGGACTTTTGCAGTGAAGAAAATAGAAATATTTGTTGGCCTGTTTTGTTTATGTTTTGGTTTGGTTTAGGTTTTTTTTTTTGATTTGTCATGTGAAGTGCAGTGTAATTAAAAATAAAATCTGTGGGAGTATCACTTGGGCAGTTGGAGTGGGGAGCATGGAAAAATATGTATATATTTATTTTTATTGATAAAGATATACCAGAAGTTCAAATCTTCCAGAGACAATTAGAAATAGTCAGAACTGAACAACCCTGTTCTAGCAGGTGCATCTAGCCAGTACTTCAGGATGCTATTACTAAAATAATATAATAATATTATGCTATTAATTTCTAATCTCTAATGCTTACTGCAGTATAACACTTCTAAAATGTCCCATGCAGTGTGATGTGAATAAAGGTAATCAAGAAAATGGCACTGAACAGTCAAAATGTGTTTGCTTGGTAAGCGGGCATTTCGCCAAGCTTGAGGAACGAAGTCTGATTTTGGTAAGTCTGGGACTGGAACTTGTTAAGTGCTTCTGCTTGACAAGCTTCCTTCTGAGAAGCTTTCCCTCCAAGAGTGTCCAGATTAATTAGATTCAAGAATCAGTCCTTGTCAAATTTTTTGATGTGTTGGTCTGTCGAAAGTTGTGCCACTGTGAAAAGTTTTTAGGGCTGCATTAGGTGCGTAGTCTCTTTGGGCAGGGTTCTGCTGCTGAGAAATTACACATAAGCTATAATCTCTTTTAGTATAGAAACAAAGAGAGAGTGAGAAAGACTACTTTGTTCTTGCAAGAGTCTTAAGAGAAAAATGTCAATTTTTCATGAAATGTTTTCCCCTAGGACAATTTCAGTGCTGAAACTGTTCTGACATATTAATGCGCTCTTTTTTCTCCTTTTTTTTTTTCTTTTTTTCTTTTGATTCCCCTACATGAGGGCAGGTATAATATAGAGGCTTTTTTTGTAGTTCAGCACTTCACTCAAGCCTCAAGCAAAATTTTATGTGGACACTTATGGGTTAATTTGGTTTTGTTGTTTTTAAGCATGTAATCCATACTCCCATAATTTTTAGGAAGTGCTCATGCGCCATATTGCTTGTGTTCTGCATGTGCTTCTGCTCCTTCACAATTTTAAGCAGATGGGTTGACTCATTCTTTATCCATATATTCTGTTCTTTGCCACTTTGATTCTTGTGGATATCTATGGTTCCTCATAGCCAAAATTACTACTAGTTCTTGCATGGCTGAGTGGTAGCACACTCCTAACCTTTACTCATGTACAGGCTTACCTTAAAATAAGTTATTGTCTGTCAACTGCTATTTGATATTAGCCTGTACCCTGAACTGAAATGTATGCTTGTATAATCTCAAGTGGCTTTACGAAAATATTCATATTTCATTGATTTTTCTACTAAATTTTGCACGTCCTTGTAGTGGTTTGACTGCACTAACATCATCGCTTTGTGCAGGCAGCAGAAACATCTAATTCTGAGGAACTTGTAGCAGTGGGGCTAGCCTGAGGGAAGGGACAAGACAGCAGGAAGTCCATGAAATACTACCAAGGATCTGGGATGGACTGTATCTTGCCCTTTCCTTCCCCTGTGTTTATTTAAATTTAGCAAGGAAAGATGGGCAGAGCTTTGACACTGTTAGAGGTGGCAGTGTTGATACTAGAGATAGCCAAACACCATCTGCCGTGCATAAGTGACTGCCAGAGTTTGGAGGACCTAAAGCCTGACTTGGAAAATCAGACACAGACAATAAAATATTATTTTGATTAGCAGAAGCATTAAAATGATACTCCTTTTGAGGTATTAAGCCATATATTTGGCTTCTACTTCAAGGTATTTTCTCATCTCCCTGCAAAATTTCTGTGTTTGGTTTTTCAATTACTTGCATTTTTTTGTGTGTGTAATGGACCATCCAGGAAGATTCTTTCCTTTTGAGACATAATCTCCTCCTGGCTATAAGGAGAGATGACGAAGTCATCTCTGCTCCATTGGATACCCTTTATTGGAAGAGGAAAAGAGAAGAAAGAAAAGAGAAAGAAAAAAAGCTAGAGGCAGAAGTGTTTTTCTTCCCCAAACTTCCCTCCACCCCCACTCCGTATGATTTCTGAAGGTGTTTACTCATCAGAGAACTTGGATTGGGCTTCTTGCTACCTTAGGCAATGAAGGTCTTCAGTTACTGTGGGGTGGAAGTCAGACTCAGCCACCTGACTGCAAACACCTCGTTCCTCCTCACCTTGCTATTCCTGGTCTGTATAATTTGCATCCTGCTTGTCAATAGGTGGCGGTGCTTTATAAGGCATTTGAGGTGGGTAAGGGTTGGGAGTGAAGGAGACAAAGGGAAAATGATGCCTCCAATTTTTTCACTGGGAAGGAGGAGATGGGTTGCTGAAAATACTCCAGCTACTTCTCATCCTGGTTACTGTTCTTCTTAGAGGCTGCATGTGCTCTTTAGCCTTTATGTTCAAATCTCAAGCATCTCACCAATGCGCAGAACCACAGTGAAGAAAAATTCCTTTCTTTTTCCTGGCCACATTTGTTCTGAAAGAACAAGTAGTGGTTTTTAGGCTTGGTGCTATGATGTCATTTGAGTTCTTTCTTTTAATATTTTTTTTGTTTGTGTTCTTTTTGTTTGTTTGTTTATTTGGGGTTGTGAGTTTTCTTGACACTAAGCTCTAGGAAAAGTTAAGAAAAGTCAGCTTGAATCTGGGTTTCTCTGCCTAATGACCAAAACCTGTTTTCGTTTATACCAGCAGAAGAACACACAAATTATGTGAAGTGTTTAGCCCATTAGGCAGGTGTTCTGACCTGTATCAGAGCAGGTTAGGCTTAGACTCAGATTTTTGCTTCTGTTGAAAGTGTTATTTTTGCCAGTCAAACCCTCCGTCTGCATCAGCCAGCAAGAAAGAGAAGAGCTTGAATTTGTTGGGGAAAAAATTGTCTTTAGCATATTTTCTAATCAGGTAATGGAAAAAGCACCAGTTTTCATTGAATTCAGTTATAGCAAAATTATACTTTGGCCATGGATGTTAATAATAATTTCTCAAGCATAAGGCTTGAAAATAGCATGCGTTACATAGTGCCTTCCCTGTAACTCCATATAATAAGATTGTAGCGTTTTCTGTTTGTGCAGAGCTTCTTTCCTGAGATCTGTGATGTACAGAAAGATTGAAGAGAAGGCATTCGACCATTTCCTTGTGAAATGTCATCATTGCAGCAGGTTCCAACTCAAATCAGATTATTAGACTGGAGAGATAATCAGTATGTGCATCGTTATTTCCCAGTCATCTGTCTGAGGCTTAAAATACTGTGTAGATTATAAATTAGATGGGAGGGTGGGGGGAGTCCATGCCAAATCTAGGCTTCTGCGGTCCTGCTAACACAGCATTTCACAATTACACAGTGCAGGACACAAGGCTGGGTGGGCCATAAACTTTAAAGGCCCTCAGTGGGATATGTTTGTTTTAGACTCTTAATTATGGCAATTTTTTTCCTGACAATACAATGAGTTTAGAAACACAGACAGTTATGTGTGTTTGGTGTTCTGGATGGGAGCTTACGATGTAGCTGTATAAAATGAGAGCTACTTGGATGTTGGAATTGGAAAATAACAGATATTGTAGGCATCAGAGATGATTCAAATAAGAATTGATGTTTCTTAACTAAGCATGGGCTAACAGGCAGGGTTTGGGCAGTAAGCATCCAGAAATGTCTAGAGGGTGTCCACACCAAGCAGAAGCAGAAGTGTTGTTTGGGGTGGTCCAAGAAATAAAATGAAATTAAATTTGGCAAAGGAAGAGACAACCTAAACATTGCAGATGATAAGGGGGCAAAAATCCCTGAAACAGCAACATTCTCAAACTGAAATCAGTTTTCACTTGATTTTGAGGTATCTGGCAGCTGGGCTGTCTATCTAGTTTGTAAGAAAGAGTTTTTGCCTGTCCTGTCTTATTAAAGTGTAATTATTCTAACTGTAGGGTAATGGTTTTTTGCTAAAGCCATTAAATGCTTCTGAAGAGTTGTAAGTGTAGCATATACTATTCTCTCCTCTCAAATGCAACCCTTCTAACAGGAATATAATTTTTCCCTGAATACAAGACAGCTTGGGTGAGTGGATAAACTTTTTTGTGTGTGTGAAGATTTTTAAACCCAGGCTCTGGAAGTTTTCACTTTATCTCTGGTTTTGGTGGGCCAGTAGTTAAGAGATAGACAGATGCCCGGTTACAGAAGAAATACCTACTGAGGAGTGAATTGAATGGGAGGATGTTGCCAGCTCTTTACTGTTTCTTAAGTACACCACATAGTGTCCTGAAGAGAATTTTTCTTTATAATGCCAAGTCAACTTCTACTCCCCTTCTTTCTTGTTCTCAGCCTCTTGCCCAGACATTATGTCTGAGAACTGCACGCAGAGAGAAAGCTGCTGCTGCTCACTCCCTGCATCTTGTAGTCCTGTGTTCTCAAAGAGGGTTTGCATGTAAGTGATGCATAAATAAAACTGTTGAAGCTTGGGCTGCTGGTTACCTGCTTGTTTTTCATGTTCTGCTGAAGTCCTATGGTGGCTCCTTTTCATCTCTGCTCTCTTAGGATGGGAAAGTTGAGGCTTCAAGATGTGAGGCTGCTGCTAGTTGTTGCTGTGTAAGTGAGAAAATTGTTTCTGCTTCCTGTAGTTATTATCCCACAGATATTTTACTATTTCTGCTGCTGGAGTTGCTACTGGGTACACTGCTAACAGAAGTGTATGCTGTTCTGTAGTGCTTATTTGATGGCTATCTTCTTGACAGGCACTAGATCCTGAATGAGAAATGGATCTTGGTAGCTTGAGGTCAAGGGTTCCTTTCTGGAAGAAGTTGCAATAGATTTTGGGTTTTTTTCTGTGTACGGAGCAAAAATGAAGTGTTTGGAATAGGCTCTGCTTGTACCCCAACTTGTCTGCCAAAAGTAAAGTCATTCAGGCTATTGTCGAAGGTCAAGCAAGGTAACATGAGGAAGTATAAATTGTTTAGGCTGACATCAGTCTGGGACAAAGCAATGAAAAACCTGAAATGGACTCCCTTTAATGAAGAATTAACTGCTGGAATACATGTTCTGCAAGCTGACATACAGAGTTGGGAATGCACATAGAGGAAATTTCTTCCATTCTGGAAGTGGGAGACACAAAGAGGATGCTGGAGAATTGGTCAGGCAACAACAAACTTATGAAAATGAATTTATGAAATTTGACTGCTACTGCTTAGAGTGGGAAATAGTGGGAGGTAAGTAGATTGACTTGCTACCATGCAGTAAATTATGTAGAACAATAAAAGTGCAGTTATAAGTGACTTGTGAACAGATATCAAAGTCCCCAACAAGGGGGCCATCCCTGAGTAGATGCTTTTTGAATGAGGCTGTGAAAGTGTCAGTATTCAGTCCCGACCTGCCTATTCAGCACTTTCATTGGTGGTCTAGAAAGTAAACATGAAATTGCTACTGAGCTGGAGAGCAGTCAGAACTGTACACTGGGAGAGAGAGATGAGAGACTTTGGTTTATCAGAAAATTGTTTCAGGAACATTCGAAGTATAGTACATAAATACAGAGGGAAAAAAATAGTTTCTGAAATATATTTAATCTAGTGAGAAAAAAGGCAAGGGCAGAACTAGTGGCTGAAAGTTTAAGGCCAGCAAATTTAAAATGGAAAATCAGTGTGCAGACAAAACAATGCTATTGAGAGAGATAGACCATAGGAACAAATAATCATGAGTGGAAAAGGATTCTCCATCTCTGCCTTCACATCAAAACTGCCTGGAAGATATATTTTAGCCAGACTTTATTGGTCTTAGAGGCATATGGGTAGACTGTATTGTTGTTAGATATAAAGGTGGTCAGAGTACATAATTTTAAGAGTTTTCTTCTGGCTTTAACACCTCTGAAACTATAAACCACTGATTGAAGTGGTTTAAATTCAGTATAAGTCTCTGCTACTTGATTTTGCCTCCCCACAGGAGAAGAAAGTGGACATATATGTCATGGTAGAAACATATCTGTTTAAATAGCACAGCAGTGTTGTGCAAGAAGCAGGGGTATCACATTATATGGAGCTTTCTTATCAGTGCTCTGGTGCTTGAGTAGATACACGCAGTTACAAGGTTTGGTTTCACGTCTACAGTTCCCAGCTTATGGGATCAGAGTTTCTAACTCTGAGGACTTTACTATGTCTTTGTGGGGGGAAGGGGATCTGAAGAAAGTTTTTGCAGAATGTTCTCAGGTTTACACAAGAAGAACTGGAGCAGTAATGTAATATTAATGTGAGAAACTGTTCTTTTTTTCCTTACTGTTATCGCTATAGACAAACCAGTCTGCTATAAGGCAATGTAGTTTTAATTGCTCTGTTAATTATAATGAGGCACCAGGAACTTGTTGAATAGGTCACAGAACACTTCCTTAGAATGAGGATTAACTGTTGTTCTAGTAGTAAGGAGCTACAATGTCTTTTTCTACAGAAATCTTTGTCTTTCAGAAGGACAGTTTAATAAGTAGGATATATTTGGTACAAAATGACATAACCCCAACAGAAAAAAAAACATTACACCCTTCCTACATCTTTCTTTAGGTAATGGTTGTATTTGGAAAATATTTCAGCTTACAGCATGGTGGTGCTTGTAAATGACAATAGTGTGTTTCTCAATATCTGTAAGAGAAGACAAACCAGTAAAGCCTCTTTTTAGGCACCTGTCTTGACTCTAGAAATTTTGTTTGGTGTCCTCAAGATACCTTCCAAAAGTGGGTGGCCTTCTGAAATTCAGAAAACATGAAATTCCAGGGCTGATTGGAGACTTCTGAATCTGCCAATTAAAGTCTTGTCAAAGCCTTTGGGGAAAAAAAAGAAGTACATAGGAACATATGCACTCACATGTCTCTCTCTCTGCTATCATAAAGGATTTGACAGAATTAAGTGAACCATAGTGAAAGTATACCATGGAAGCATCTGGTCTGTGGTTTCAGCTGAATGCCCTTCATTTCATTGTCTATTTGCTTGTGTGTGATGAATTTCATGGACTGACTCAGGTTGTTCAGACTGCCTTGCAGGCAAAGGATGTTACCCTCAGCACAGCGCTGAATGTCCTTCATAACAGATTGACTTCCCTGGAGAAACCTACATGTCATTCAAGCACAGATGATACAATGGAAAGCACATTCTCATGGTTTTGTGAATTGAAAGAAATTGACCCATTTCTAGTACAAATGAGCATTCCAAATAAAAATATGGCATGGAGAGACACAGTCAAGAGCAGATTATGTTCTTGGGTTGTAGGCCACTGTAAGCAAATGAAAGGAAGCTAACTGGAAATCTTTTGTATAACCCTTGGAAGAATGAAAGTGAAACTGAATATCTGTTCTCTCTTTAATTAGCACATTATCTTTTGCATTTGAATGTCAAGACGACAAAAAAGTCCAAAACACAATGGAAAGGACAAATGGAAAAAAAAAAAAATAGAAAAAAGATGAAGATAAGTTCTAGGCCTTCTCCAAAATTGCAAATGTGCAAATAACACTGAACCTTCAACATTTTGCATATGTGGTAGTTCTCAAATTTGTATTGAATGAAAACCCTCTGTGAAACCCTTGTTATTTTATATGTGGTTTTGTTTGGATCTTTTGTGAAGAAGAGGATCATGAGCAGAACAATCTGAGCCTGAAGCAAATAAAAGTACCATTGCAGCCCTGTAAGAAATAGTTTTGATGGCAGCTCTTCTTTTAAGGATCTGTCTAGTGTCTTCTCTTTCTTCTTATCAATTAATAAGAGAAAATGCATATATACTGGCAAAAGAAACACTCTACCCCTTCTATTATGTGAAAGTAATGGAGATAATGCAAAATTTTGAGGGGAATGGAAATGCTGAAGTACGTATGTTCATGAGCATGGCTATTAAAATTTAACTACTTCTATTGCCTAGTTTATATTAGATTTTCCTGTGAGGAAAGCTGGATTTCAGGAACCCATCCAAAAGTCTTATAAGGAACAGCTGAGCAATCTGAGGTTGTTTAGACTGGAGAAAAGGAGGCTCAAGGGAAACATTATTTCTCCCTACAACTGCATGAAAGGAGGTTATAGTGGGGTGGGTGTCTGTCTCTTCTCGCAAGTAATAAGCAACAGCACAAGAGGAAATGGCCTCAATTTGTGCCAGGGGAAGTTTTAATTGGATATTGGGAAAACTGTTTTCACCAAAATGGTCGTCAAGCACTGCCCAGGGAAGTGGTTGAGTCATCATCCTTTGAGGTATTTAAAAGACATAGACATGGCACTTCAGGACATGGTTAAGTGGTCAGCTTGGCAATGTTTGGTCAACAGTTGTCTCAATGATATTAAAGGTCTTTTTCAATAAAAATGATTCTATGATTCACCTTTACAAAATCAATTTCCTTTTCATTGTGCCAGCAAGATACATTTTCTTCATCCATGTGAGTTCTTCCTTGTGCAGTCTAGGATATGTGTCCTTTTCTTGATATGTGAAATCTTACTCTTCAGTTTTAGACTAAATCCTTCTTGAACGGTTTGTGATGCTCAAGTGATCAGTCACCTTTCCCCTCCTCTCCACAAATACTTTTGCATTTCCAGAGAGGAGAGAGACAAAAAAAAAGTTTCCAAACCAGATTTCCTTTAGTTAGAGATATGGGGATTCTGCAAAGAAAACTGTTCATTTGAGAGGATTGCCCAAGTCTGCAGCTTCGAAGACTTGAATAAGCTTTCAAAATAAGTTTATATATACCAAGAAAGAATCATGAATTTTCTGTTTCCAGAGTCCTACATTAGAAGAAGTGTACAGAAGAAAAAAAAAAAAAAAGAAAAGGCAAATAGTGGTTTTGTTGAATGAGCATACACATTAGGAGATATTTTTTTTGTAGTCTGCTAAATGTGGGTAGCACTAGTGAATAATAGATGAAATATCTATCCTTGGTGTACTGTAAAACTACAGAAAAATAGTGCTATATAAACTTCAGTTTACTGTAACCATAAAAGCCCATTAACAATAAAGACGTGTGAAGTGCAGCTTTACTGTAAATGGAATAAACTGCCTATTTTCATAGATTTCATGGCTTTTTTTTCCTTATGTGAAATCCCAACAAACTGCATTGTGAAAGTTCTTTCTGATATCCTAATTCTGCAAGGAGAAGAGAAGCAAGAGTACAAATGTTCAGACTTATGTGATTAAAAAAACATACTTTTTTTTGCACATTTTGGAATGAAAGCTATTTTTAATGTACAGATAAGAAGAATGTAAGAAACAAGCTCCAAAAATAGAGACAGATCAATATTTTATCAATCAGTAAAAACAGTTTACAAATAAATTGTTCACAATTAAATCTGTGCACTGAAAGCAGAGGGTTTTTTTGTTTTTATAGATGGAAAGATGTCTTCAGGATAATGTTTAGAATGGGACCTTTACTGTAGACTTTATAATGGCAGTGTTATCAAACACCTCTATTATAAAGCTGGAAAGAGATTTTCATAGCTAAAATGACTGTTTTTATTGCTCTGTTTCAGCCTCAGTATGAAAGATTTAACTTTATTTCTTCACTATGAGCGTGCTGAGGCACTGGCACAGGTTGCCCGGAGAAGTTGTGAATGCCCCAAACCTGGCAATATTCAAGGCCAGGTTGGATGAGGCTTTGAGCATTGTGCCTAGTGGAAGGTGTCCCTGCCCATAGCAGGGGGTTTGGAACTAGATGATATTTAAGGCCTCTTCCAACCCAAACCATTCTGTGATTCAACTGTGTCTTCAGCACACAAGTATTTGAATACAAAGAGACCTTTGTCTTAAAATTTGATTTCAGCACTTACAAAACCTTTTCTTCTTGAGTCCTTGTGGCAGATAAAGACTTACCCTAAACAGAGGAAGAACAAGTTAGACAGATGTTTCGTGGTTGAAATTTTTGGACTTGTATTGGTTTTCTCTTTTCTGCACCCCCACCCCACTCTGCAATCATCAGGTGACTCCAATGATATCTTTCTTTGGGGTGGCTGAGTCAGACAATGCACAAAGTGTGCCCTGGTAAGTGCTCTGTGCTGGACTCCTAAGGCTTAAACATCTCGTGAGGAGGAATTGTGAGCAGCAAGTGGATTTTACCACCGTAGTCACTAATAGTTCTGCACTCGCGCCATCACCACCACTCCTCAGAAGTGAGGCCTTAAGAATAAATGTCTTTAACAAAGAAAGTGAATGCTCAGTTCAGAATGTGTACTGTTCCGAACAGCTCACATCATAGATTGGGTTACTGGGTAAAAAATGGTCAGAAGAACTGCATATCCCTCCTATGGCAATAGCATTTGCTGCTTCTTAATAGGCACAACGAGTTTCCTAAAGACCAATTTGAAATATGCATATAAATGCAAGCCCTGTTGTTTAGCTTTTAAAATATTTTTATTGCAAATGATTGCTATCTTTCAGAATCTTGTTTTGTGTATAAATATTTCCATTTAAGGCTTAAAGTAATGTACAACCCACAATGTTAGCATGTTAAAACTATGAATAGCCTCAGAAGTGATTATTATAGCATCATAGAAAGGTTTGGGTTGGAAGAGACCTTTAAAGATATAGTCCAATCTTCTTGTCATGGCCAGGAACATTTTTCACAAGATCAGGTTGCTCAAAGCCCCAACACCTCCAGTGGTGAGCATTTGCAATTTCTCTGGACGACCACCTATTTCACTGTCTCACCACCCTCATAGTGTAAAATAATTTCTTCCTTATGTCCAACCTCAATCTGCCTTCTTTCATTTTAAAACTCTTCTGCCTTGTCGCGTCACTACAGGCTTTAATAAAGTCTCTGTCTTTCTTATAAGATGCTTTATATAGGCAGCAATGGGTAACAATTTGTTAGTAGGTAGAACAATTTCTTCCACCTACTTCCAGCAAACTCAAGCTGCCAGCTTTCCAGAAGAAATGAAATGTTTAGTAGATCTGATTTCTGAAAAAATAAGGCCTCTCTACACTAGCAGTAAACTCCTGCCACTGTTTCCCAGAACTGTGTTAGTAGAATTCTTTGGCTACAGGAGACAATATGCCAGATGATTTTTATTATCAGCAAATGTCTTTAGTTCTCAGTCAAGGGGCTGAATAGTCCATAAATTCATCTATATAATTATATGTCATGTCCATAATTGTCTTTAGCTATGCATTTCCAACCCTAACTATTCTATGATTCTGTAGCTGAATATAGACAAAAAAAATATCAGGGAAAATGATGAACAGAATACCACTAGCAAAGTCACTTGTCTAGTAATGTTACTAGAGTACTGAAAAAATGGCATACCATGGCATTACCAGCGGTTTATATTTCTCCAGTATTCATATTTTCATAATTCCTTTACCTTTGTCTTTCTTAGGACTTCAAAGAGTAAACAAATATCTATAATTGATGCTCTCTCCATTAGCATATTTCCAGAGCAGTCTGTAGTCATTGTCTTAATATGCTGGCCATACAACACTCCGTATATCAGTACCTCAACTTTAAAATGTCTATTCTGGTCTTTTAAACCTTTGATAAAAGGGAGCATAATTACTGAAGAATGCCTCTTTGATATTTTCCTCTATCTGTCTGTTTTCCGTTCTTCAGAAGATGTTAGGCTTCTTACATTGGAAGATTCTGTAACAGTATCACCTCATATAAAGACTTTGCTGTTTTTAGTAGTTGTTTCAGATCATTCCTCCCTACAAATTTCACTTTTTTTAAAAAAAGTTCTGCCCAAAATTTGTGTCTTCAAGAATTGTAGTGGCCCAAAACTCTTATTTGCTGCCTATTGTAAGGAGAATAGTCCAACATTTCCATTTGCTGCTTATTGTTCTGAGATAAGATTATAGATTTCAAAGTAAAAGGAGAAGCTAAAGTGTTGTGAAAACCAGCTGATGTGTCCTTGGCCATGGGTATGGCAGCTAGTGTCCTGCATGCTGCATAGGCAGGACCCAGACTGAGTGGAACAGAAAAGAGCTGGGCTCAGGGGAGTTTAGCCCATCAACTGGCCTGCAGTTTGGTAGAATATAATTTTTTTTCCTCAGAAATTTTTTGACTAGACATGTTGTGTTATGTGTAGGGTTTTGTTGTTGCTGCCAATGGTTGTAGTCTTTCTGGCCCTCCTGTGCACCCCAGTCTGCCTCCACAAATCATAGGTCTTTCATGTGACGGGGAAGCTGTGAGGGTTTTGGCTGCTGCAGGCTGCTCTTTATTTTTATGTAAGCTCACTTACATAGCAACCATTATTTTTCCTTTTCTTTTTTTTTTTTTTTCCTTCCAAAACCAGATGTTACCATAGAATTTACATAAGAATAAGTCTGGGTTTGTTTTATTTATATATACATATATATATATTTTAATCTGTAGGAGTGCAGTAAAGAACACAACCACACAGATTTCTACAACCTCACAACTCTTGCAAATGTTTGTGTGGAGTACTTCTGGCATAGTCAGAACTCTCTGAGAAGTTGGCCCAGCAATGTTTTTGTCGTATTTCCTGTACGCTCCATAACTAGTGCATTTCACAAGTTGCTAAAATGAGCATAAGAGAATGGTACTTGCTGCAGCTAGAGGAATGTTTTCCTCCATTAGTGTGTAAGGTTTGTAGGTTGCCATATCTAAATATAGATTGAGACAAATATGATAAAGCATCACTTCAGAACTGGGTTGTGTAAAAAACAAACCAGAGGAAACAAACTGCTAATTTGAGAACATAATGGTTGATCAAAATTACTTTTAGCTGCTGAAATTGTCTCAGTTCTTATCTTAGGTGGGGAGACTTTCAACTGCACTCTAATACTAGCTATAATGAATGGCTTCATCCTAGCACCAGTCATCTGTGGTACTTTGGTGATAACAGCAGTGTCTGTGTGATATATGATCTTTATCAGTTCTGTGCCTTTTGTAACATAAAGCTGTGTTCTCAAAAGTCATTTGTATGTCATCACTATCACCAGTAGATCTTTATTTGTGAATGGACTGAAATTGAAGCAGACCTTATTTTTAGAGTTCCATATTTTTTATACTTTCAGATTACCTAGGTTATTTTCATTCAGTAAATATTATGCTTTGTTTGGGTCAAATATGATATCCCAAATCTCTTGCTCACTGTTCCCCTTCAGGCTATGAAATCTCATTCTGCAGTGGTGGAATCTGGTCTTGTATAAGTTCCCTGACCTTCACAGGTTGCAGTAGTTCCTAGGTAAACCTAAAAATATGTCCCTTTCCCACTTTAGCTTTCAGGATGACAGTAGACTGGAGCTTTAGGTCTGGTACCCTACATGAACTCTCTCTTGTAAGGAACTCTTTCTCTGGCTTGTTTGTTTTCTGTATAGGCTTGATCCATCACCATACTTTGTTTACTCATTTCAGTAACTAGGACATTAGATTCATGTGGTGTATTGCTGTTAATTTCAAAAATGTGTTATTAGTGACTCACAAAAGACTTATGTTAATTCAGATCCAGTACAGTTGAAACACAAACAAGTAAATATATACAGCACTTACCCAACAGTGTTACAGGGCTGGTTCAATTGTTCTGTGTTTTCTCCAACTTTGCTATTTTTCACCAATGACATTCTGAGAGCACCAGATAACTCTGGCATAAATAATGTACCCTCAGTGACTATTCCCTTATTTATACATTTAATAAAAAATATTTTTAAAATTCAAGGCTTATACGTTAAGTATTATTTTTTCATTACAGTATTAAACAAGGAGATAAAATTATATTTTCATTACAGAATAAATCAATGGCACATAAAATTAGGATCGTCTGGAATTGCAGTGGGTGATGAAGTATTGTTTAGCACTGGGAGATCAGAATAGCTTTAACAAGTTCATTTGCTGACATTTTTGTGTAGAACAATTGTTTTGTAAAGTAGCTTTCTGCAGGAAAAAGTGATTTCTTCTTAAATCAACTGATACTTGAGAAAAGATGGGTAAGACTGACTTGACTGTCCCTTTGTCAGATGACTTGTTATATATTGGCTAAAAACTGTAAACCGTGCATCCAACCTCAGTTCTTCCTCTGTAAGTGTGGGGGATTTTTGTGCCTTTTTTTATGGGACATCTTGTCTGGACTACAAGATAACTTTCACTATTTGTTACATAAAGTTCCTTATTTGTGTGTTACTAATAAATTTACTGGTTATTTTCCATATTACACACAGAGAAGTAAGTTCTTATTCCATGATGATCTTCCCAGCTAAAACCTAAAACCCCTTAAGCTGATACTGTTTATCACATCACTTAGTGCTACTTTCAGTGCGACCGATGAGTACAGACCCTGAAGAACCTTCCCACATTTTATCAACACCCACTAAAAAAACATTTAAAATATTAATGAGAATTAATTTCTTTAATAAAAAAATTGATAAATATTAAATGTGGACCACCAGATAAATGCCATGAACAACTTTGTTCTTGTGGACCCCCCCAGGATTCAGGCCTGGGCTCCTGGCCTAGTATTTTCTCTATTGTGTATAAGAGAAGAAATGGCCGTAACATGAGCTGGACTTCTTGCTCCTGATTGAAAACAGAAGTTGGATAGCACTAGATGTACCTAAGGTGGCCATTTAGTTTGCTTGGTTTTGCTGTTGCTGCTCTTCAACCGTCTGACTTGACACATTGTTCCGTCAGTGATACCAGATTTTGACCCTTAAAATTCTTCAAAGTTGATATTCTGTAAATCTTCATGAGTTTTGTCCATGTGCTGAATTGATGTCTTAATTATTGAAATTAATTAACTTTCACCCCCTATGTGGAGTATCTGGAAAATCCTATTCTTTCTCTTGTCATCAAGGTGTTACTTTCTCATGCAAGAGAGATGGAAAGAAAAAAGCCTAGGGGGATTGGCTGTACTGTTCCTGGTGAAGCCATTCACCTTGCAGTTTACTAACCGTCTTGCTGAAGACTGTGGCTATTAACCACTGGCTGCTAGCCACTGATCCTTATGTCTGCCCTTTGTGTTTGATAAGCACGACAGAGTCAATCATTTCTTTTTCAAAGAGTACTGCAGAGCCATATGAAATACAAAACTGTACTGACCTGAGAGGGGGGAATTACCATGATTCAGGAGGTGTGCTGACCCCCCTGTGTTTTCCCCAAAAGTAGAAAACTCAGTACAGTATGTGCTCTCTCCTGAAACACTACAGCCCAGATAAGCTTTTCCACATGACGCTGTGAGCCTTGTTTCTGAGACACTCTTGTTATTTTCTGTCCTGAGCAGCTCCTTGCTTTAGCATTGATTTCAAATTCACATATGCTACTAAAGGAAAAACATGAAACCCCCTAGTAACTTGTCAGCACTCCATGGCCAATTAATAATTGTTGCTTATTCTTTTCATGGTGGCAGCAGACTGTCCACCAGGGATCTGCATCAGTGGCAAAGAAATCCTTCCATGCCACTTATGGTTTAAAAGCTTGACCCTGTTCATCTGTTGACCTCCAGCATGCTTGTTCCTTTGCATTCCTCAGGATTATAAGATTGCTTTAGAAAAATAGAAGAACCTGGCTTAGTTACTGCTTGATGTTTGTAATTTTATGTGTCCTGTGCCTGATTTATAGACATGGTGTGCCTGGAGGGTTATGAATAATTATTATCTTACATATAGGCTTCTCCAAGATTAGAAAATATGGGTCTATGTGACCCCAGTGCAAATAATTTCTAGCATCACTCTGCCCTGAACCTTCAACAGCCATGGCCCAGTACGTGGGCTAGCCCTCTGAGGCCAGAGGCAGGAGCTTTGACAACATATTCCTTTTTCGCCTGGGTTTTGAACAGCTTGCTGTAAACTATGGATGATGTTGATCTGGTACCAGCTTTAGCAAATTAATTGCTGCATTGCAGCTGTTTCTACTCATTATGTGTCCATGTGTTTTATATTTAGAAGGTGACAACCTTAAAAAGACCTTGAAAAATTTCCTCGTTCATGCCTCTGCCCCTGAGGCAGATCAGCTGTGCCTCAATCTTCGTTAATGATGCTTGTTTGTCAGTCCTGAGGTCTAAAACCCTTCCAGTGGTGGTTCTCCCAATGTCCCCATATGACCTCCTTCAATGTTTTCCTCTCCCTACTGATTGGACAGGTTGTCCTGACTTTGACAGCAAGAGAGATTCAGGTTTGCAAAACTATTATTGTTCATTGACAACAGAAATTGTAAAATTATTCATTTTCTACTTCTTTGCAGCAATCTTTATACTGATGTGAAAGCAATTGCCTTTCAGCTTTCTCTTCCTCACGCTGGACAGCTCCAGTTCCTGTGGACTTTCCTTAGAGGGCAGGCTTAGCAGCTTGCTGATCTTTTTTACTTCTCATGTGAAATTGCTTCACCTTCTTGAAATATGATACCTATATACAGAAAATAAGTATTTTTAGAACTGAGCAAAAGGATAATTTTCTGGATTTCAGGCCATATTTCTGTTTGCAAGTCCAGCTGAATGCATTCTTTTTTTTTTTTTTCAGGAACAGACTGAATGTTGTCTGATTCAGCTTATAGTATGCCGTAATCCTCAGATCCCTTTCTAGAGAGCTATTTCACAGAGACAGTCATTCTCCATTTCATGTACTCCTTTGGGTAGCACTTTTTTTGGCTGAATGACAATCTCTGTTTCTAGATCAATTTATCTGCTTTGGCTAGATCACCTTGAGCTCTAATGCTGGTTTTTGCAGCTTCTCTATCCTCGATACTATTTGGTAGACAAAATCCCTGATGCTATTTGCTGAGTTCTAGAAGGGATTTAAAGAAGATAACAAGTGGTTCAAAGCATATGCCCCAAAGAAGCAAGGTGCTCTCACTGAAAATCATTTCAAATATTTGTAGTAGAGCGTGATACTGTCCAAGAAGCCCAAATAAAGCTTAACTTAATGCATTTTAGTGCTGTTCTGAAACAGGACCTGAAAGAATTCATTTCAACACTTCCCTAAAGCTCTTGATGATAAATTCTGGGAAGCAACGATGGTCCTATTTCACCATGAGAATTTCCCCATGTGCCCTCTGTGATAATAATGGAGTCCCCATGTGTGATGTATAAACCTGCTCCTTCTGGGAGCATGGTTTTATAAACATATAGAAACCATATCCGTCCAGAAACTTATTTTTCTAGTTTCCTAATTAAACTCCTTGCTATGCTCAGCTGTGCTTCTCACTCCCACTTCCACGAGGATAAGGTGTAAACTGAGGATTTACTTGAGAAAGGAAGGATGCAAAGAGAAAAAAAAAAATCTATGTCTGTTCTGGTGCTCTGAGGAAGATATGTCTATCTTTGAAATGAACAATTAAAGACATATACAACAGAATATCAGAGGGGTAAGGACTACTGGCTTTTTTGTTTTAACTAAATTATACTTTTTAGTCATTAGAGGAAGAACTTTCATGCTGATCTTGACTTCTTGACTTTCTAAACTGTGACTCTTAATGCAGTAAAACAACCCTGGCTTTGTAACACAAGTGAGAGGCCCGGGGCTGAGCAGTAGACATTTACTGTTGGCTTGCTTAAGAAGGTCTGTAAAATATGGTAGATAATTGCTCTACTAAAGCATTTATAAAGTTTGTAATAGAATATCATTCTTCAGTTGAGCAATATTATATATCTCAGAAGAATGAAGGATGTGTTATTTAGACCAGTAGAAAGTAGATAGCTTCCGTAAGTCCCACACACAGCCATGGCCTTTTAGATGACTTAAGAATGATGTCTTGGCTGGAAGGTCTCTACTGTAGACAAGGAGGAAGGAGTGTTTCCAGAGAGTAATTAATGTGACCCATTTTGGATACTTCTACTCGGGATAAATGTCTTGATATCTGAACGTACCTAGGTTTTCTCTTTGACTGTAAGTGGCCCTGTATAATTCACATGGGCATGATCCTAATCTTAGTGGCTGAAATCGTACTCTAAAATCCTTAGAAGAATGAGAGAGTACTTCTTCAAGATACACTGAGTTGCAAATAATTTTTTAAACACTCCAGGATTTAACTCTCAATTAGTGTAGTTTATAGAGCTTCTAAAGTATCTGGAACTGGAACCCAAATGGTAAATACACTTGTTTACTTGTTTACTTCTCAGATTAAGGATTGGAAGGAAATGGCTAGTTGAAAGAATATAGTAACAGAGTTCTGTGCTGTTTAAGCATTTTAATTTCTGCTCAATATTAAAATTATAACTCATGGTAACTGGCTTTTGCTCATGAGCAACAGGTAGGCCAAGGTAGCATTGAATAAATCTCTGAAAATGGTAATAGGCAAAAGACAAAATTGCTGGCTTGGAGTAGGCATGTACTATGGCTCATTGTAACTGCCACTGGTAAGAAGAAAAATAAGAGGGTATTCCCTCTACAGAGCTGACTAAGTTTAAGAAATATATAGGAGTCTAGAAAGTTTTAAAGCTTCTTCCCTCCTCCCCTTTTCCTTGCTTTACTGAAGCAGCCTGATATAAGTACCTTCCATTTCTTGGTACTTGATTTCATTTTAGAGAGTTGAAAGAAATAAGGCAAACCTTAGTTTTAATAGACCTCTCCTTAATTCTACCACGTAATGCAGACTAATACTACTTTAAAATAGTAATTTGGAATGTTAATGATCTTAATGACCCTTTAAAGAAAAAAGAAAGTGATGAACTACCTTCTAAGAAAGCTGAATTCTACTATAGGTACACAAAAATATTAGTCTTCTGAAGAACTTTAATTTAAATATAAAGGTCTTTCCTGTGTGGGTGAATTTTTAAAGAAATAGATATCTAGTTATGCTGATTAAAAACCAACCAACCAAAACATTTCTAACCTTTCTAGCAAAATCAACCTAAACAGTGTAGTCAGTATTTTAGGAAGGAAAACCCACTGGTCTTGAGAATTTCAAAATGGGCAAGTTCTTCCTTTAAAATACATATTCTTTCTTTCAGTGCAAATGCTGTGAAATTGCAGCTAGAAACTATCACTGTGCAGAGTGCCTTGCATTTGGTTGGAGCTACAACTGGAGCCCAAGATTAGGAGGGTTTGATCTAGGAAATTAAACTCATGTCCGATATCATCCCTCTGGTGGTGCCCTCCTTTCCTCTCTTCATGCCCTAAGAAGGTTCCTATCTGTTCTTCAGCTTTGACTCTTTGAGGTTTCTGCTTTGGATCCTGTAAATAGGTCACTAGGAGCTTTGCCACTGACTTAGCAAGACTTGTGCCTTGTCTTGACAGGTCTGTGTTGCAGATGGAAGCAGTGGCTTGTGTCTGCAGAGTTTGATGGGCTGATAACTCACTGAGGCTCTTCCTGGCTTAGGAGTTTAACAGCTGCTTCAGATCAATTGCTGGACTATTTGTTTTAGTAAATTGCCCTTCTGTCTTCCATGTCATCCAGTATCACAGAGAAATGCACTTCATTATAAGCTGACAGAAGACTGTGAATCCCAGTATAGAAATGTGTGTATATGTGGTTTCTTCAGATTTCCACAATAATTTTAAACAACTGTAAAGAAAGCACAAAGAGGTTGCAAGCAGAAAGCCTGTAGTGGAGAAAATGGACAGGATGTGCTCGTGACTCTGGAGTTAGCTTTGTTCTGCTGGCTCAGTGCTAAAAGAAGACAGTTCTATTGCTGTATTAACAGCATTAGTTGTTACCCAGAGCAAATCCTTACTTCTGACACACCTGGCTAATGGCCTAACCAATTATTTTATAATTAGTCACAAAGAATGACATTTTTAAAAAAAAAAAAGAAAATCCTTCCTGTGTTGTTTTTCGGGTTTTGTTATTTTCTTCCTTCTTCTTTTTTTTTTTTTTTTTTGTCTTCTACTCTTTCTCGGGTAAATAGTATGTTCTTGAAAAAAAGATTAAAATATTAGATTTTAGATTCTAGAATTCTGAGGCTTTTTTTTAGAGGTAAAATACAGAGGAGTCAAGTAAAGTGAAAAAAAGCTCAAACCCTCAAGCCGCAAATGAAATTTTCAAATTAAAATAATTAAATACAGTGAAGTTCATGAACCTTTTCTAAGACTAAAGGTGTTCCCATTGCTGCTGCCTATTTCTGCCTCTATGTCATGTCATGCTGATCCATTGGTTGTACCACCAGCACTGCTTTGTGGCTTTGTGCTGAAGAAAAACTGTGAACTTGTCACTGCTTCCCTGCTGTTTACTAATGAGATTTCTGGCCACAGTATTAACTGGCCCAAAGTTTTCCAACATGAGGAAGCAACGGCCAGAAACAACTGTCTCCCTGTATGTCTTCAGCTGTGTTCTTCACTGGTGTTGTGATAGAAGCTTCTTTGACCTACTGTGATATCGTTAATGTTGGTATGGTTTCTTTGCTTTTGACTTTCTGAGCATTTGTTCTCACACAGTGACAGAAGTATTTTCTGCTATGATGGGGTTTCTTCCTGTCCAAACCTGTACTATTGTCAAGTATTGAGGAATGCAACCATATGAGGATTGTGAAGGTGCTAGAAGAAGAAAGGGGTGTATACTTTTAAAAGCTTAGGACTGCTGATACTGTCTGATTAGGGACTCCCTCCTGAATCTGTGTATAGAGTGTGAGCCCAAGGGTGCATTTGAAAACTGGAGCTTGGCTCTGTTACTTGTGTCAGACTGGACTCCTGCTGTAGAAAAAGTAATTTCTGGACTAAGATTATAGGAGAGGAAAATCACAGGAAAAACTTTCACTGGAGATGTGAGTTGTTTTCTCCTTTTAGTATGTGAGAAGGTAAAGGTAGCGGATACATGTTCTAATTTTACCTGGCATTAAAAGAAAAAAAAAAAAATAAATACCCCTTAGTTTTGTTTTCAAAGGGACCTGTTTCAACTTGAATTGTCTTTGAGCTATACAGTGCAAACAGGGTGAGCTGGGGACATGCATGAAAGGAAGAATCGGCTGCTATATGATACAGTTGGCTGTTTCCTAATGTTTCTTAATGAACAAGAGAATGAGAGTGAGCCTTAAAATAGAATTTGGGGGAGGGAGAAGAGAATAAAGTTCCCTAAAGCATAATTAACTAGAGAGACACTTTTCTATACTCATTTATATTAATCTTCAAAAGTGAGAATAAAAGTAGAAGTAAAAATATAAAGGAACTAGGGTAAAGCAATTTTCTCTACTTTCTTAACACTTTCAAATTAAGTCTTGCTTAAAAAATAGGAAAAGAAAAGAAAAAGTTGTCTTCAAGTAAGGGCCTTCAGGGCAACAATATAAAATTATGTGGGTATTTAAGTGCTCTGTATCATGGTATTATAATTAAGACAAAGTACCTTACAATTATTCCACCAACTGGGCTAATACATACAGCGACTGTGAAGTCCAAATTAATATATATTAATCTTGAAGAAGATTTTAAAAAAGCAACCAAAATACAAACCCCCTGAAACAGCATGTAAGTATATTATAAGATTATCAATTTAAGTTCAAAGATGAAGAATCTGCTAAGTACTCTCTCACACTATAAAGTGTGGTGATTAGTTTGCGAATCTACTTCTGTAAAGGCAGTTAGCAATATTTGTCATCAAAGAGTTTTTATCAAAGCATTAAAATGCTTGCAAAACAGTGAGTTGCCTGTATGGTTTTTGCATGAATTTCTGAAATGAGGACACTGAGATAGAGTTTTGTTATAACTATCTGCTTATAGATGTGAAAAATTAAGAATCGGAAGGCTCAGCATTAGGTTTCATGGTGAAACCATGCTCCTCTAAAGCACATGTCCCTGTAGTACTATCCTGAATTTCAGAGTGGTTCCACCACTGGGTATGACCACAGCATTCAGCTAGAGGTGTTTCTCGTGAGATGCATCTGATTTTGCAACTGCAATGTTTTTCTCCTATTAATGACACAGAAACGGGAAATTGGGGTGTTCCTATAGCAAATCTTGATTTAGGGACCCCAGCTGAAAGAAAGCAAATACCCCAAAAAGGGTGAAACTGGGTGTGGTCCATACCTCCATTCCTTTGAAATATTGGTTTTCTCAGTTGGTGGGGAAGAAAAGCTGTTGCTTCTCTCACTGCTCGGTGGGTTGCTCTCACAGCTGCGAAACTGTTAAATGCTGCCCCGGGGAGGAGTGCTATCTTGGTATGGAAATGAATTCAGAAATGTGACATGTTGCTAGCAGGGACAGGTGGTGTCTGTGAGAACCTGACTGACTGCCATCAGTTTGTCTGATGGATTGACTACCATCACTGCTGAACCAAAATTCATTGATTTTGCTCCTTCTCCTCCTCAGGATGACCTTCTCAAGAAGGACACTGCAGATTCTTTAGTTTTTTTCCCCCTACCCTTCAGCTCATCCCTGATACCTTTTGTTTATTTCCTTTTAAAAAAACCTCACTTCCCTTAATCTCTGCTAATTATAGATTGAAGATAAGGGAGGTAAGTCGATGGGATGAATAGAAGAGCAAAGTGTACAAACAGCAGGTCATTGAGAGTAGAGTCAGAGGTTGTTACAGCTTCCTATGGTTGGGTATCGATGAATTGTCAGAACAATTGTGCCACTGTCCCCCTAAAAAACTTTGTCATGAAGAGCAGAAGGGGGTGCAGACATAGTAGAAGCAAAAACCTTTAAAGTGAATTCAAGATCAGGTCACCCCAAAGTTGGTATGTGGTGCTTGGTGACTGTTACTTCCACTAAAACCAAAAATAAACCCCAAAATTGCTCAGCTTAGAAAAAGGGTAGTGCCAGAAAGATAGCCCTGAGTCTTTGTCCATAGAAGGCTTTTGTCTTCCAGGGTCACCCAGTGGGGATTGTGCAAGAGGGCTTTGTTACCAACTGTGGCAGGGTAGTTTTAGAGCAATTTCAAGTAAAACAACCAGTTAACTTGAACAGACTTAGACTGGGGAGCTGAGATAACCTGTTTTTACCTAAAACAAGAGAAAGAGTGTGTCTGAAGCATCTGGGAACATCTGGGTTCTGGGTGCTGATGGAGCAGGAGCAGATACAGTGGAAACTGCAACTTTTTCTCAGATTTTTCTGATAGCAGTACTTCTGTGACAGGGTTCATATCTTCTCTGGGGACGAAACTGTGGTGAAAGAACAAAAAGGAAGGGAAAATAAAAAACATAAACTGTGTATTAAAAAATAATAATCTGGTTTGTCTTTTTTCTGTCCCTTTAAAAACCACTCAGATTCAGGCAAGTTGTAGCTTAGGCTTTGACGTCTGCTAAACGAAAGTAGTGATACTTGCCAAATCAAGACTTTAAGTCCCATCTCTGACAGGGATCTGAGGGCTGAAAATATGCAACTGTTTTAACTGTTGTAACTACTTTGAAAATAACTATTAACATATTTTTAAGTGCCATATAAAATATACAGAGCGTAAGCCCCCCCAGCTCAGCAAAGTCAGTATTTTGGCACACGTCAGGATTTTTTTGAACAACTTCTTCTCAGAGCAAGAGAGGTAAGGGAGACAACTGAGTATGGAGGCTGTGGGTTGGGAGAACCTGCTAAATGAACAGGCAGGATAGCAGGGGAAGGACAACATGAGAAAGAAGAGAATGATGGATGTAAAATAGAGGGAAAAGGAATTCCGGTTGCCCCAAATGGTGGGTTCCAAGTCCTTGTCTTTGGTTAAAAAGAGTTTGTGGATCCCTGTCACAGTGCATAGGGAAATATTAACAAGTCTGAGTGTGAAGAGCACTGAAGGAGAATGTGTGGATAGGGCATTTATGGTGGTAGCTGGTACACTGGTTTTCCCAGTGGTATCTGGGAAAAGAGCGCAAACCCGTCACTTACCATCAAAGCATTATGGAGGAGATGGGGAAAGGTGAATGCCTTAAATGTGAGCCCGGCAGAGACAGGAAGGACAGTATGGAGCTTCCCTTCAGTGTGGTGTCAGGAAAAAGGTTTTTGGAAGTGAGCTGTGGGGGCATGGAGGGGCGCAAGAAGTCCTGAGGAGCCTGGAGGCACTAGAGGGAGTGTGACTTCCAAGGCCCCTCTGCCTGCGCTACTTGTTATTCTGATCATTGCTGGATGCAGAGGTGCTGAAATTCCCTGAGTGAGATTGTCCTCTTGGGACTGCCAGTTTGGTGATGCACAATGAGGAGATGTAGGATGAGCCATCTGCACTTTGAAGTGCTTTTCCTCACTGAACACCCAC
The DNA here is from genome assembly GCA_009867235.2 of Psittacus erithacus. Taxonomy (NCBI): domain Eukaryota; kingdom Metazoa; phylum Chordata; class Aves; order Psittaciformes; family Psittacidae; genus Psittacus; species Psittacus erithacus. The sequence goes on along the minus strand of WYDI02026473.1, from coordinate 2,954 downwards.
TGACTGGTAGTTTCTGTCAATGCATATTTACATCCAATTACTGCTTCTTGGTTTGAGTTAAAGGCTGTAGCTCATTTACCTACCCCTACCAATTTGCTCTGATACAGGGATAGTATAAGGCTGGGAGATAGCCTGCTGTAAACAACAACCTCATTCCAGCACATGCTGGTAAGATTTCTCATGGGGGCAACTGTAGTTTCAGCATCCAAACCACCCTGATGCTCTACCTTTTCTTTACATTCCTTTTCTTTTCTTCTTCTTTTTATTTTCCCTCACCTTTCCTTTTTAAAATAAAGGGCTGAGCCCTTTAATTGCACTCCCTAGTGATAGGATACTTAGTACAATGCAGAAACACACTCTGAATGACCAGAGTATAAGTAGCCACCTCTTTTGTATCCATAGCATAATTCAAGGGGAATCTAATGTACTACTCAGTAAAATGCATTGACTATTTCAGCTTTACCTTCACTGGAAAACTGTAAACACCATATTGAAAATGTTACATTCAATTAAACACAGTCTGAAATGATTGACAGTATCTGATTCAGAGAGGCCCAAAACTGAGCTAGCATGAACACTGCATTACCTTGTACTCAAAGAAACTGCACCATATCACTGGGAAAGTCATTTGAAGGAGCCCATACTGTGCAGTGACTTTGATTGCATTGCAACTGCCTTTGTAATGTACTTCCTGTAGGTAAGGGACACAACATTTTCAGTCTTGGGGTTTCATCAGATTTCTTGAGCCACTTGTCTCCTCCCAACCCAAATATAAAAAGTCCCTCTGACAGCAAAGTTGGAAAAACTGGAGAAAGTATAGTAGGTTTTGTGCATTAGAGATGGTGAAAGACTAGTCAGTTATTTATAATTTATAGTACTTTCGAAAGGGAAAGAGAGAGAAACCTAACTTTTAATTAGAAACTTTCCAAGGAGAGAAATAGTTGTCTGCTGAAAGGAAAAAAAAGTCTAACATTTTAACACGGCAATTTCTGGCAAGAATTTTTCTGTTATCTGAGAAAAAGCGAAATAAAACTCCAACTAACAAGCTGATAAGGCATTTCAGTATAATGAAATTTGATGGCTGATATACTTGGGTCATCTGTAACTGATCCTGTTTTTTCCACTCCATACAAAAACATGTTTAACAAGTAAATTTTTTGTTTGTGTGTGTGGTGGTGAGAACCTTGAAAGGAGGTTGCTTCTGATGGGAAGGGAAAGGGAGACTGAGCGCTTTGCCTCAAGGTAGTAGGGAGGGATACAAGAGCTGCTAACATCTTCATGCCTTACACCTCATCAGCAAGGATAGTGGGGATGGGGAAGTGGATGGGTGAGGGGCTAGCTACGTATTTGGCAATAGGAGGGGATATTTCAAGCAAAGTGTTGTCTCATAGATGAGATTGTTTTTTCTTAATTAGAAAAAATATTTCTGAACCTAGAAGAGCGTCTGCCTCCCTGGAAGTAGATGGAGTGCTGGTGGTGGGGTCCTGTTTCAGAGTACTTGGTTTGAAAGGACAGTCTAGGAGGTCTAGTGGATTTTTGTGAGTGATTCTGGGCTTTAAAGCAGAGCACCTACCTTGCACAGTTCAGCTGAGGTTGAATGACCACAGCAAGCTATAAAGCAGTATGAGCAAGCTGCCTTATTAGTATTTGCTGAATTTTCTAAGCAAGTGGAGTAGAAAGTAGTAGAGCTATAAAAGAACTGACCTGGAAATACATTATACCTAGGTGGAGATGAATGGAGAAATGAGAGAGAAATGTAATACTTCACTGGGGAAAAAGAAATGCTCTAATTACCCAAGCTGTTTAGGTAGAAAACAGATCTCTAAAGGAAATGAAAGATTTAGGTTTCTCAAACTTCACTGCTGACACTGCTATGAAAAACCCTGCAGCTGCAGGTTGAAGGACCCTAAGATCAGGCCCTGGGATGTGCTTGGGTGAAAGGGAGGGAGAGAATGCTCCAGGTCTGATCCGGTGCCTGCTGAACCTGCTGAAAGTTTTGGTGCTGACAGTTGTGTGCTTTGATCTAGTTTTGAAGCCCAGCTCTGCTGCTGCAGGACTTCTGCAGTTCATGTGTGCTTCTGAGCATAATTCAGCCCTGCAGCCTGGGGTGCTGAGTGCCAATTCAGAGAACTACCAAGTGACTCTCCCACTTGTGCTGCCATGGGTGGGCAGCTGAAATTTGTTCAGGCACAGAAGTGAAGGTGACCCATTAGCAATGCCAGCAGTGCTCCTTGTGGGTGTGCCTGTACAAGGAAAGTACATAGTTACGCACATGCAGCATTTCCCTGGAGGAGAGAAAAATATTGTGAGACCTCTATATGGCTGCTGAAAGCAAAGCTTTTCAGTACCCTGTGAAGACATAATACCTTGTCTGGGTCTCTGCTAGAAAAATGTCTCCAGTCATCACTACTTGGGTGATGTATCTCCTCCTCCTCTCTCTCCATCACCAAGCATTTTGGCTTTTTAGAGCAGAGATTGCACTTCATGTCAGATTGATGGAAAGCTGAGCTGTTTATCAGAGGAACTAATTCTCAAGATTTCATTCTGCTCTATGTGAGTCAGTAAGCTTGAGAGTATAGAAATCAGCTAAGCTTATGCTAGAGAAAGAATTTGTAGCTTTAGCTTTTTGTGTCGGGATTGTTTCACCAGTGACATTTACTGCGTTCAATGCATTGTCTTTATGAAATGCATGTATGGTGTCTGAGTGTGCAGGAGTGTCTGTGTGTATTTGGTGCAAGATTCAAGATATTATTTTCAGTCCTTTTAGGGTGCTCTGGTCTTTGGGATCCACTTGCAGTGGTCAGGAATATGTTACTTGTCATTTGGACAAATTGTCCTCTGAAAAGTCAGCTTAGTAGCTGGCAAGGTCACCAAAGTCAATATATATCCCAGCTTTCTCACCTTCCCCACACCTTCCCCCCATACGCCCCCGCCCCCCCCCCCTCCTACCCGCT